>JYDV01000171.1:0-74336 GCA_001447645.1 Trichinella pseudospiralis
TGTCAACAACCATACTGTTATTGTGGGTTAATGACGAGTAGGTATCGACCTAGCATTAAGTACAGTATGACGGTTCCGCTACATATCCATGCCCAAAGTTGTGGTTTTCTCCAGCATTCTAATGTTTTTAACGGCCATGAGTATCATTGGGTGCCTTGATGCACTCTGCAACATCAAACAATGTTCACCAGTCTTCGATGTCCTGAATGCGTCCAGGATTTGCAGGTCCTGACAATGTTCGGGAAGTTGTAGAAAGCGTTTTGCCCGCTATCAGTACGTGGTGGCTCGCAAGCGTTTAAAAATTAGAAACTGACCAGATACAGAAGGCTCAGAGAACGTGGCAGAGGCTTCGTCATAGAAGGGGGGATGAGTATCTTTCTAAACCGCCATTTTTACCATTTTAAATACCAGGTGCTGATACACCTGGTATGCTTCCATGTGAGGAGCCTGACTGAGCACAGCTGTTACATCCAGATTGGTGGATACTGCACCGTTGCATACATTCTTGCACTACACGGAAACAAACGAACCGTTAATAACAAGGGGCACATTAAATACATTCAACACATACTTTTGAACATCACCAACATTCCCTCCTGCCTTCATATACAAAGGACCTACCACCGCAACAGTTTCTCACAAGACGTAGCTCAGGGACATCAGTTATAATGCCAGTTGGGCAGACATTGACGCTAGCCAGCTTCACCAAAAGAGCATGGCTGGTAAAAAAGTTATCAAAATATAACTGATGCATCTCTAATTCAGAATGAGAAAAAATTATTTCAACCTTACCGTTTATGACATCTTCACTTAAACAGTTGGAGTTCCTCAAGCTTTCTCCTGATAAATGTTGAGAAATCTTTTCACTATGCCTGCTCATCGCTATCTAAAATTCCCCGGGATAAAACAGTACTCCTGGTACGAAAACAACGGTGACGTAACACCAGCCGTCTCTCTTATTTTTCTCAGTGAAAAACAGTAGAAGAGCATTTAAAGCAATCAAAAGGTCAGCGTTACGTTGTATATCTGCCACTACTCCGGTGGTCAGCTGCTTTAAAAGCAAAGTGAAATGTGGCTTACAGCGCGGCTGTTCATACTACGGCGAAGCTCCACAGTCTGAGCGATTGCGCAACCAAGCCGATTTTCTAATTGTTTTTTAATGATATAGGTCATCAGATGCAAATCCAGGTCAAGAAAAACGTATAAATATGAGTGGGGAGAGAGGAGGGACAACACAAGCAAAAACGTTATCCTTGCAGACGCTTGAACTACTTCGAGCTATTATTTCGTTATCTGTATCCTTACTTTTACTGAGTAAAATTGCATCTCACATCATACGTTGTTCAGATCAATTATAAATAGAAACCTAGATCTCTGCAAGTTCTAAAGAAAGATTTCTTAACAATAACTTTTTATATAGTAGGAATAATCATCGCTGCTGCACAGCATCCAGATTTTGTAGCCGAAGCGAATAAACTTTCCCTCGTTATACATCTTGGCAAAGTGGTGACCGAAGTAAGGTATCATGGATTTGTCGATGCTTAAGTAACCATGAAAAACGATGAATTCCAAATTGAAGTAGGCGATGCTTAAGCATATCATACATTAAACGCAGATAATTCAGCAAACTACTAGAGATACTCATGTCAGACGATATCTTTTCTTCAAAGGGAAAAACTGAACATGGTTTCCTTCCACTTGTGTGCATCGTACGGCATGGTATGGATGCTGGTCTAGCACGAGACGGTTCTTCTTCATCGCTGTTGGATCAAACCCCTCTTCCAGATTTTTGTGATAATTTCAATGTCATTATCTTCGCTTCAGTAGTCAGTAGCAGAAGGTGGTACCAATATAACATTGACAGTATGACTACTGGGGGCTATAGCATCCTCGTCTTCATCCAGTGTTGTCATACAAATGCTATACGTTACATTGCGCATCACTCTGCAGGGATAACGGATCCACAGCATACCTGGAGCCTGCTACACCTTCATCATGCTGTACTGTACGTTTCAGTTACAATTGCAAAACGACACATCATCAATAGGCGTAAGGAAAAGAGCAGCAAAGTAACCGATAGAGAATCTCTTCAATAGTCGAATGAAAATGTGCGTATCCTGTATCGTATTTATATAGGCAATTCAGACAGCTGTTGAACAACAGAAAACGATGACAGTAGAACGCCTTGAAGTCTTCACTATGCAGTTCTGCTGGCCAACACTCATGCAGTCAATTCTGGACTTGGGCTGACCACATCTCTGCCTGTCTTTCAGCAATATGCTCTGCGCTGATTGAGGTGTGGGTATTGCTTCTAGAAGAAAGACTTCTAACAAATTCGGAATACGTATTTGGTTTCCAGGTTGAGGTAATCAACTGAAAGCATCAGCGTTCCCTAGTTTCATTTGAGGACTATAGATGAGATTATAGTCATAAGCACTGAGCAGAATGCTCCAACAAGGCATGCAGAGGAACATGTTCAAAGGTTCTTTAATAAGCTGATTAATGGCTTAGGGCACATTTTGATTTCAACTTGGCGCCCAGAAACATAACTGTGGAACTTTTCTACTCTGATAATGTTCTCTAAAGCTTCCCGGTTGATCTGGACGTATTGACGCTCAGCCGCAGCAATTGGGGCTCTTCCAATGCATGACAGTTTATGGGTAAGAACGCACCTGACCCCGTGTGGTGAAGCATCTGTAACGATCGGCTAACGAGGACCAATGAATCAGCCCCTGGTTTCGCAATACATCGTCCACGGCTCGCAACCACTGACTTCCACCACGGACCCACATCTTTCTACCCTCACTAATCACCGCTGCTCATATTTATAGGCAGGCCCTCATCGCAGGAGGGAATCAGGGGTCACACTGAAATTTGATCCGGTATTGATTTGTTAACAGCTCCCGACTTGCAGAGCGTCTAGATAACACCGACTGCTTGCTTGATCCGCTGCCCCAACGGGTCACCATCAGCGGGTGTGCCCTCAGATCAGTGTCCGAGCTGTCAAGCTGCACAACGTCGGCGTGTTGTCCAATGATTGCCTGGTCTCAGAAGCCACACGCGATTGCCCGTCCTTTGCTCTCTGCTGCAGTTGAATGTTGTTGCTGGCGGCATCCTTCACCTTTGAATTCGGGGCGGTGGGGATTACGCCCGTGGCTCCCCCTCTGAGTCGGCCAGATCTGGAATAAACAGCGTCACCATCGGACGAAGGCTGCTGCACATCACACCTAAAGAATCAATGACAACTGATCATCATATTGGGTTAAAACGGGTTAAAGTAATAAAAGTTTCAAAATGTAAAATTGAATTGATATGCGTTTTACTATTTGAAACGCTTTTTCATGCCTACGGGTCCATTTCCACGGCACACCTTTGTCTAGCAGGTAATTTAACGGCTCTGTTGCTTCAACTTGGTTTGCTAAAAAATTATGGTAAAGTTCAACAAACTCAAGATGATAACATCGCTTAATGTAACGTGAACAAGCAAACGCCAAGATCAAGATTCTGATCACCTGATTGGAGGTGGTAAGTCGGTTGATTCTATATTCCTCCTCTTCGACAGCGACAGAGTTTGTAGCATGCCGATTGGGTTTCATAGATTTTTTCTTCACAGTGGATTGTGATTTCGATCTAGAAACGATCTCGATGTGGCCTGAACGCCTGCAAAAATTCCAGCTTACGTTCATGAAACTTCAAGTGTTCTTTGCGTGTGCTGCACAACATCTATAACACGGCTTGAGTGATTGTTGTTGAGTGCTCTCTTGTTGTCGGCGAACGTTTCGCATCGAGCTGTTACAGTCACTTTTCTTGTATGCTGGACTTCTGTCGTGACTGTTGAGTTCAGTGATCGAATGCCAGATGCCTGAGCAATCGCTACTTCTGCTAACAGTGCACGTTCAAGTACCTTTGCAAAAGTCAATTCTCTGTCAGTCAACAGTTGGTTTTGAAGGTTTCCGTCTGGCAAGCCGCATACGAGTTGCTCTCTTAGTCGAGACTATAACGTTTCACCAAAGTTGCAGTGCTGTGCAAGATGGCGAAGCTCTGCTAAATAAGATGCAACTCCTTCATCCGCTGGTACAAAAAGCGTACTTACTGAAGATATCGGCATAAAGTGATTTCTCAATACCTTCATAACTTCAACAAATTTTTTCGAAGAAGCGGGGTGCAGCGATGTCAATACTATACGTTTTCGTGCAGCATACACTGCACAGTGCAGCCAGCCTTATGGTGCCTTCACGGATGGAGTTCGCTTGCAGGAAGCATACTAAGCGTTCAGAATATTCTTCCCAATCTGCCGGATTTGAAATGTCAAGCTCTTCAAAGTGGGTTATCGTTTTCATGTCAGTAGTTGTGTTCACGAAGTTATTACGCATAATGAACCAGTTATTCGGACGATGCTGCTCTCTATCTAGCTCTTGCGTCAGTCAAACGGTCCGTTAATAGCTTTCAACGCTGTAAATTTATACCAATCTCGTCACCAATTGTTGCATTTTAACTCTGCGTTACATGATGCTTACTACTCAATAATAAGTTACAAGTCACAGATATGCAGAATAATGATATGCAAGTAATATAGTGTAATACAATAAGAGGATTGGTATACAACAATTTGTAGCGAACCGCCGGTGGGGGGGTGTCGGCTGATCTGCCTCCGGGTTCGCGCCAGTTCGTCCGCCGTCGCTCTGTGCTTGTTCTTTCACGCTCTCTCGTCTCGTCTTCTCGTCAACATTCTCATGGCACACTTCCACACGTACTACTCATCTCCACGTCAGTCACCGCTCTCGCTTCCAAAAGATATGTCTCACTCCTCGCCGCTCCAATATAAAGAAGGATTTCACCGCAGGGGGAACTGGGGTGGGTCACTAAAATTTGTTCCCCTATCATCTTGCTGACAGTCCCCCGGCTTGCGGCTCTTCTATAGATCAGCAGCCAGCAAACGGTCTGCTGAACGACGGTAATTAGGTTCCGACTTGTCGGGTCATGAGGGTCTGTCGCCAGGAACCACCCACGGTTCTCGCCGGCGGCGTCTTGGAACTGGGCGGGATGGGAGGTTTTATTGCCGCAGCTCTGCGTCTGCCTCAGCCAAACCTGCAATGAGCAACGCCGCCGTACAGCAATGATTGTTGCAAATTTTTATCTGTGAAACATAAACATTCATTGATTTAATGACAGAGTGATCTAATTTTAACTTTATCATTTGTTCCTACCAGAACAGTATCGGAAGCTGCGTTGTAACATGCCCTGGGAAAGACGTGGGCTGATGCTGCTGGGACAGATTGCTCATAAGACGGCTTCTGTACTCACTGATCAAATTTTGATAGTTGTGGTAGATGGGCAGCAAAAGTGCATGTAAGCTCCATCGCTTTAAATCCGCCAAAACGCGTTAACGCGTGGGCGCAAAGCGGCAACCACCAGAAGTGTTGACAGGAAGTACAAATAATTAATCGAGGTAATAAAGAAAGTAACTGCGTGAACACTTATATGATCTGCCGTTTGCGATAGTTGTTATTCAGTTGTGGAGTGTGCACAGCACAGGTCAGTAGGACAGTTGCCAGAAGAATTACTTTCCATCAAGAATTATTGAGCGGTCGATCAATTTTGTTGTGTTGCTTCATCTCAGTAAACGTTGTGATCTACAAAACTGCTTTTCTCAATATGTATAATCTGTTGAACGATGATTTACTGCATCGATCGAATTCGCCATTTGAACAAAAATACAGTCTACCAAACCTGAACATCAGTAGCGACAGTGGGTTGAATGAGGTTACATCATTTTTAAAAATTCTGTTTAATTAATTTAATTAAATGTAATGTCAAAATATCAATTAATAGCAATAGTTGGAATAAATTCAAATTAAATTCGTTCACCTATTTGTCTTTTAATTATAAAAGAGATATATAAGTATTGCATTTTAATTGAACTTGATTTTTTTACATATGTTATACTGTATTTTTATTAACCATAATTATTACTCTCTACACTACTCTGTATTAATATTATGTATATTTTTTCTCCTGAACAGTCTGTAATGTATGATGTTTCTAAATTATTTTATATGCACAATATGTACATTTGAAGTTGTAATACAGTGAAACGTTCTTCTTATTTATATATAAAGATATGCTTTTCTTTTGTTATTCTGATATTGCGTTCGATGCATTTTCAGTTTGAATTGCGGAGTCTGAAAAATCAAAAATTGTTTATAAGTGCTTTTGTTTTTCCTCTTGTTTTCTAGTTTTCTAGTTGTTTGTCTTTATTTTTTGTCATATGGCAGCTCAAACGTTGGCATTTCTAATTTAAATTGTTTAAATTTATCATGTTAAGGTATCTTAATATGATGATTGCATTTAATAAGCTATTCTTTATTTCATAGTGATAATTATTTTGCATTCTTTCTTAAGATGGAATCGGCGTTTAATCCTGGGGATCATCGTCGCAAATGGGACAAAGTTGAATACGAACGCTTAGCCAGAGAAAGACTTGAGGAAGAGGAAGAATCTGAAAAACCAAATGAACGTTTTGAATCTAGAGAAAAAAAAATAAGAGAATATTTGAAGCCTCGAGATTACAAAGTGAGTCCAGTTAAAGTGTGCAATGAGATTTTTAAGTTAAATTTTTTGTACTAAAATAAATTTATTGTTTTGGTATCATGTTGTTTCCTTTTTTTCTGCAAAGTTGTTTTTTTCTTTTTAATGAATCTAACGTTTCGGTCTTTATAAAATAGATTGATCTTGATTCGAAAGTTGGAAAATCAGTTGTGATTACCAAATCGACACCAGCATCCGAAGCTGGAGGGTAAGAATGTGCGTCATGTTTAAATATATTTAAAGTGAAGTGAATTTTTTGTATTTTCAGTTATTATTGCAACGTATGTGATTGTATTGTCAAAGATTCTATAAATTTTTTGGATCATATTAATGGGAAGAAACGTAAGTTTTTATTTCTTGAATAACTGTTGAATTTCGGTTAGTTTTTTTAAATTTTTGTAAAAATTAGAAAATCTTCTTAAAGCAGAGAAATATGTTGCTATTTAAAATAATTGTAAGGTGATGTTGTATTAAAAATGGATAATTATTTATTTCTTTTTGTTCTCAATAAAGCTGTGAGAATGTGATGAGGGAATTTTTCATTTATCTAAACGAAGTGAAAAATGTTTTGAAATCCGAGAAGTATTAAATGCGTGTATTTTAATAATGTTAAAATGTTTATTTTATATTTTTTAATTAGATCAACGAAATATGGGAATGTCGATGCGTATCAAGAAGAGCACGTTGGAAGATGTGAGAGCACGGTTCAGTGCAAAAAAGCAAGAAGCAGAAGAGCGGAAGAAAAGCTACGATATTGAAGAGAGATTGAGAGAAATTCAAGAAGAAGTATTTGTTGAAATTAATTCTCCAAAATTGATTATTATTTTTTTTAATGAACTATTTTTTACTTGAGGAGAGGAAAATGGCCGAGTACAAGAAGCAAAAAAGATTGGAAAAGTCGAAAAGGAAACGTGCTGATTTGTCGGATGATGAAGATGATAAAAATGAATCCGATGTATCGAAACTGATGGGATTCAAGTGTTTTGGAACTTCGAAGAAATAATGCTCTATTGAATTAATTTTTATGATGATTAATTATGTATTATATTTTTACACATGCAGATGTTGTTGATTTGTCTAATAACGTGTGCAGTTGAATCTGTATTCTACTTTAAAAATATTTTATATTTATTTGTTTGAAATATTGATTTTAACATTGGAATATTTAGTAGAATGAATGCTTCATATTGGTTAGCAACGACAGTGTTGTGTTTGATCTTTTTGCCACTCATCAATCCGCAGAGAACGATGAAAGAACAGCTAGTAGTATTTTAATATTTTTTTTCAAATGATAAAAAATATTTTTTTAAAAATGAAGGAAAATTAGAGTTTAGAGGAGAAGGTGACGTTCATGCAGGATTGGCTGGCAAAAAGATCCGTGCTTCGGT
Source organism: Trichinella pseudospiralis (assembly GCA_001447645.1). Taxonomy (NCBI): domain Eukaryota; kingdom Metazoa; phylum Nematoda; class Enoplea; order Trichinellida; family Trichinellidae; genus Trichinella; species Trichinella pseudospiralis. The sequence goes on from JYDV01000171.1 coordinate 7,977, forward strand.
TGAACAATGCGAAATTCCAACAGTACGTCCGCTCGTCACCACGTAATTATTCAGTAATTATTTTGTTGACATCACAAAGTAATAGACAATGTAGAATTTGTGGGTAAGTATTTATATTCTGGTGATTTATTTGGAATTATTTGTTTTAAATTTGTGATATCCTATTCAGCGTTGTGCAGGATGAATTCGAAGTGGTCGCGAGTTCATATCGTTTTACGAATATGAATTCCAAGCGTTTGTATTTTGTTTTAGCAGATTATGAAGAAGCTGGTGAAGTTTTTCATACGGTTTAGAAAAAAATATTTTTTTTTACTTTGCAATTATGAATAATTATGATATAATTTGTTCATTAGCTCGGAATTAGCGCAATACCGATAATTTTGCATGTACCTCCCCGTGGAAATTTAAAACGACAAGACAAGATGGATTTTCAACGGTGAGTTTGTGGTATAAATTTGGATTTGATTTGGCAGAAAAAATTTGCAGGAGTGGCATACAAGCCGAAGCGATTGCGAAATGGGTACAAGAAAGAACTGACGTTGTGGTGAGTTGAAATTTTTATTTGTTGGAAAAATTATAGTAATAATAATAATTATTGTTATCATTAATCATCGATGATTTTTTTAAGATCCCAGTGATGCGGCCGCCGAACTACGCCGGCCCGGTTGCGCTGTTTTTGCTCTTGATGTTGGTGTGTGGACTGTTGTATATGAAGAGAAGCAGTTTGGACTTTTTGTACAATCGAAATCTCTGGGGTTTTCTCGCTTTGGTAATTTGAAAATTTTTTGAATAATCAGCGGGAAAATTTTTCAACATATTTTTCATATTTCAGTGCATTACTTTTGCTTTCTTGTCAGGACAAATGTGGAATCATATCAGGAGTCCTCCATTTTTCTATCATAATCCTAAAACTGGACAATGGGTAAATTCTTTCACTTTCATAACGCTTACAAAACATATCTGTGGATGTGATCTTTTCAGACAATTTTTTCTCAAGGTACTCAGATGCAGTTCATCGTTGAAACATACATAGTCGGACTTATTTGTATGTGTTATCCTTTTTTTAAAAAAAATAATTTGCATTTTGTTTATTTTCTTCAGTATTTCTACAATGCACAATTTTTGTAGACATGTCAATTACAATGGGATTCATTTTGCTCATCGACGCTACTGATATGAAAACATCATCCTCTAAAACTCGCTGTAAATATATTTTATTTATTTATTGTTGTTTTGATTTAATTTTTTCCCAATTTGTCAGTTTATGCTTATGCCGGAATTGGTCTGGTGGTGATCGTATTCAGCTTCCTTCTGTCAGTGTTTCGATTGAAATATCGCGGCTATCCATACCGGTAATTGTTAAAACGGTATTTTTCACCGACTTTACTTTTTATAATTAATATTTTTTAGCTTGTTGTTTCCTTGAAAAAGGGATCGATTGCAGTGCATTTACTTGAAACAGGAAGACGGTTATAATTTCTAAGTTTTTTGAAATCCGATTGAATATATACAGTATAAAATAAAATCAAGCACTTTGGCTTTATTTTGTTGACTTTGAAATTGTATAAAATCAATTTTATTGTTTTTGGTCATTCAAATTTGTTGCCTAAAATTTCATATGCACTTACTTGTTTCTAGCTTCATTGTCGCGTATATGTTTTTGGTTTTGGTGTAATTTTTCTTACCAGTCAGATGATAATGATGAAATCAGTAGACGATTTAATTGAGGAATTCAGTGGAAAATTTGTAATTCCAGGTGTTAATTGTTTTGTTTTAATGTGATAATGCAAATTTGTTTTGAAATATGAAAATTCAATAGGAGAACAATTATTTGAAGAACACGACAACATTGATTCCGGTTATGGCTGTTTCGTGGCTCATTGTTATTATTTCGCTTCATTGGCTGGAAAATTGAAATTGACAAAAAAGAATAATGGCGTAAGATGAGTGTGAAAAAAAAAGATTTTTTTCATTCTTTTTATTGTATTAAAATTTAAACCGCATTCTATTGTTAAGTTGAATTGATCGTTTTTGATAAAATAATTTTTTTTTGCATTTTTCAAGGCTGTTGTTGAAGTTGTACGTGAAAATTCTTCAACACGTATTTTACCGTCACCTCAGGCGTTTGTCACTTGTCGGGTAAGAAGAAATTATTAATCAGTTATTAATTGAAGAAAAAAAAACAAAGAACAAAGCATATATAATTTAGCATTTCAAAAATTTCTTTTCTTCTTCTTCTTATTCTTCTCAGGTCACTGGTGTTGCAAATAAATATGCAAAATGCACCATACTTATGGTTGAGAACAATATTTTGCCTCACCCATTTGTAGGCATTCTCCGGTAAAGCACTTGTTTGATGTATTTGCTCTTTGGTATTGATTGATACTGTAATTATTGTTTCGTCAAGGAAAGAAAATGTATACGGTTCTGCGAAAAATGAATCAGAAATCAACATGTACGAGTGTTTTCAAGAGGGGGATATTGTTATAGCTAAAGTGGTAAAAGTGTATTTATTTCTCTTGTATTGGTTTGAATTTTCAAAGCAAACTGTGTTTGATTAGTCTTCCTTGGGCGATAGTTTCTCTTATTTGCTGAGTACAGAAGAATTAGAACTTGGTGTATATCTTGGTTATTGCAAAGAGAAGCACAAAATGCAACCAACTGCCGACAAACGGCACTTGCACTGTGGAATATGCTTAACAAAGGAGCCTAGAAAAATTGCCGACTTGGAATCGGATGAAGAAATTTTGAAATGGAAGAAAAAACATTATGGGAAACGTTGAAAACTTATATAATCAATTCTCCTCATAATTATTAATTATTATATCATTGACATGCGATTTTGTTATTGATTTGTAGTCAATAAAAATGTTACTTATTAATTCTGCAAATGGATAATGCACAAAAACTACGAAGATAATTTATTTTTTTATTTTGAAATTATCATTTTATGATTATGAATTGAAATTGAACGTTTTATAAATGTATAACGTTCATCAAACGATTGCCGAAATAGTTCTTTAATTGGATAAATATTCAACACTCAAAGCGTATATATTATTATTATTATTATTATTATTTATTATGTTAATTGGTTCGTTTGAGACATCACAGACAGGTCAGGACAGACAGCTCTGGTCGCTGATAAATGGGATTTTGTGCGACGACGATTTATCGTTGGAAAATTGTCAAAATATTGTTCACAATTTCGAAACAAGAAGAATAATAGAAATTATCCTGTTCAGAATATGTTGCTGTCATAAAATAAAACAAAAAAATGCCAATAAAATTGTACACCGTTATTAACAGTCCTACTTACCGTATGCCTGCTTTGTGTGTGTGCGTGTGTGTACGCGACGCGAGCTAAGCCAAGTTTGTTTTATTCAAACAAACATCGTATCGTGTCGTAGAATTATTAATTGATCTAGATTAATCTCAATTAAATGTAAAATGATCATGTTTGTCCATTCGACCAGACATATATATTACAATGGAGGCATTGGAGGATCAAAAGTCAATGCAAGTAAAATTGCAATCATTGACAAAAAACAGTTAATTTATGAACATTGATTTGAAATTTTTATTACAATTCATATTTTTATATTTTTATTTAAATGAAAATAAAAGAGCGAACAACAATTGGAATAAAATTTTCATAAATATATTTTCTAATAGAAAAACAAAACAAAATTTTACAGTTTACACATGAAAAATTAAACTGAATTAATTGAAAATTACATTTTTCCATGTCTGAGAAAAACAGAGAGAGAAAAGCATCTGACTGACGATTGCATGACAAATACAAATTTTATACCTGTTCGAATTTCATCTGAACAATGATGAATATCACATGTTTTCCGAACAGATATATAAATAATTGAAAAAAAATGCATTTCAAATAAATCTAACTAAATAAATATGCAAATAAATAAATAATTTCAAGTGGAAATTTCACTTCACTATTGGACAAATATAACATATATATATATATATATATATATAGAGAGAGAGAGAGAGAGAGAGAGAGAGAGCAACGTGCATGGCTAATAGATGTAAATACATTTTTATAAAAAGAACAAAATGATCACTCGGCTAAGCATCTTTTAAAAAGAAATAAATAAATAATGTGAAAAACAGAAAGAAGATGTTATAACAATTTTTGCCCGTGACATCTTCACAAAAATAAAAAATAAAAAACAAATCTCATTTGTAAAAAAAGAAAAACAGACAACTTTCGTGAAAAGAAATAAAAAGAAATATTTTTTAAAAAAACATAAATAAATAAATAAATAAATATATATATATATATATATTCAACAACAAATTATATGTAATTTAAAAAAAGAAATGAAATTTCCTCATCAAACACACAGTACAATAATAATATCAGTGAACAGCAGCAACGCAGCAACAACAACAACAGAAACAACAAGCGATCGATCGCATATAATTTTGAAGCACAAACTCACACACACACACACACACCTACAAATGAATAACTAAAAAAAAACAAACAAACAAATAAACAAAATAAATAAAAATAAAAACCAATAAAAAGAAAACAAAGCACTAATTCAAATATAGCAATACTTTTAAACTATGTTGTAAGACGAGGAGCAAAAGTTGGCCAGAGTGTCGTCACCTTTTGTGGACTGTTTTTTGTACAATGATTGAACAAAAAAAGCTGCATCTTGTGCTTGTTGTTCAGCTTGACTATTGCCATCATCCCGCGAAGACGAAGTTGTACCTTCGGTAGAAAGCTGCGTTGTACCACTCATGCAGCCGGTGTCTGTCGACAAATCATCATCATCATCTTCAACTTTCAATTTTTCATAAATTTCGCTCTGCAAAACTTGATCAATGGTCAAATTTCCCGGATTGGTCGTCGTCGTTGCACTGCCGCCTGAAGTGGTACTTTTCACCAACAGCAGCGGATATAAATCATTCCTCCTCGGTGGATGATTCTTATTATTGCTGTTGTAATGGAGAGATTTTGACAATGCCAAATTTGGCAAAGTGATGTCGTCGTCGTCGTCGTCGAAATTGTCGCCATTAGCAGCAGTACTTTTGTATTGCTTTTGCAGATTTTTCAAATTTGAATGCAATTCATCGTAACCTTGATTCTTCTTCTCTTGAATCAATTGTCCATTTGAATGATGATCAACAGCATCACTAGGCGTCAACGAATCGGACGTGTTCGTCTGATATCCTGTGTACAATTGGAATAAATTTGAAAATTTAATAAACAAAGCAAGTTAAAGCTGAAAAATACAAAAACAAAAAACTGAAAATAAAATCATCATTAAAATTACCTGAAGATGAATTATAACTTCGGCCGCGATCGCTGCTGCTGCTGCTGCTGCTGCTGCTAGTGGTCAAACCAACGCTGATGAAGCCAGAAGTGTCTGTACGATTGGTATCCGACGACAAATTGTTTCGGTAATAAAATTGATTCGCATTCGAATCTTGTGAACCATTTTCAACAGCAGCACTGTCCGGCATGCTGATTTGACCATTAATCAAAAATTCCGTTTCTCCATCACCACCACCTTCATCATCTTCATCATCATCATCACCATCTACTACTACTACTACTCCTTCTTCTTCTTCTTCTTCTTCTTCACCTCCTGCAGCAGTCTTTTCTTGTTTATTTTTCAAACGTTGATAATTATTATTATCAATAAATTCAGTTTCTGCTGTATTGTCTGAAAATAATTTTTTGAAAAAAAATCTCTTTTTTCTTCTTTTTAATTAAAAATAAAAAAAAAACATCCAATTAAAATTTACCATAAGCGTAAATTAGTTCGTGGAATCGTTCTTCGGCGCACAGTGAAGAAATTCGAGCTTCACAATCTTGATCCCAACAATCTTCAATCAATTCTCGAAGACTTTTCAATGGCTAAAAAAAAAAGAATTATTTCTTCTTTTAAAAATTAATTAACCAAACTCATCGAAAAAAAATTTAAATCATATTAAAAAAAAAATTTTTTTTTTCTCTTCAAAATCATCAAAAATAATAAGATATTTTTTTCCATTAAGTTTTTCTTCCTTACTCCGTGAGTAGTTTGATACATGGCCGGTGCGAACAGTGGACGATGCTTTTTCTTGCAAACCACAAGTTGCATCGTCTCCAAAGATGGACACATGGGCACCTCGTCACCAAATGGAAGAATATATTCCGGGACTGATTGATCTGCAACAAGTGAAAATTTTTTTTTAATTATTAAAAAATAATAAAATTCTCATCTCTCTCTCTCTCTCTTTCTCTCATACGACTCATCATGTAAACGTGCTGACATCTGGAAACGATTTCCCAAAGAACAAGCCCCAAAGCGTACACGTCGACTTGCTTCAACGTTGTCTCCGGATCTCGCAAATTCGCCGCTCCTTCCAACAATTCAGGTGCCATATAGCGGAAGGTTCCAACCTGAATTAAAGCAATAATAATTTTAAAAAAAAATTTAATAAAAATTCAATTCAACCCAACTCAACCTCAGTCAACGATGTACAAATTCCATTTTTGCAAAGAGCACTCTTGTCCAAGATGATGGCAAAACCGAAATCGCACAAACAACACTCGCCGTTGCTTTTAACAAGCACATTTCGACTCTTCACATCTCGATGTGCAACGGCTGGTTTCACTAAGCCTAACAAAATTTAAATATTTATTTATTTATCTTTTCACCAACCAAATTAATTTTGTTTTTTTTTCATGAAAGATTTTGATATAAAAAAAAAAAAAAGAAACAACACGCTTTCTATTTCTCTTCTCACCTCCAGATTTCAATTCAGAATGCAAATGTGCCAAACCCCTGGTCACCGAAGCAGCCATGCGGCACATTTCAATCCAAGACAATTTGTTCACCTTGAGAAAGTCAGTCAACGTTCCGCCGGCTTCGTAGCCAGTGACCAACCAATACTTGCCCAGCGGATGATTGTTCACATCCTTGTTGGCACCGGTGCCGCCGCCAGAACAACAATAAAAGCGAACCAAATTGTCGTGGTTCATCAACGGCAGCTTGAACACGGCCAGCTCGTTGGCATAGCTGGATCCTGCCTCGTTGGCAAATACTTTGACCGCCACGTGGCGACCAGTGGAGCAGCCAAACCAAGCCAACCAAGTGCTACTGTATCGACCGCTGCAGAGCACGTGCAACAGTGCAAGGTCGGCCGGGTCCACGCCCTGGTGGTGTTCATCCAAGCCGGTGCAAGTTTTGTTGAACAACAACAACCGCCTCTTGTCGAAGCACTGTTTGCTGCAAAAGGTGAACCACGAGCCGGAAGTGAAGCACAGTCGAACAATCAAATAAACCAACGCGATCAACGCGACGCCGATGAACAGCACAAATATGCTTATCGAAATTGTGAACTCTTTAACACCGTTGTTTTCATCTGCAACATTTCGTATTTGCATTTTTATATAATTTCTTTTTTTTTTAAAAAAAGAAAAATAATCATTATAAAACAAATTTTACAACAGAAAAAAAAAGATGCTCAGATTGGTCGAATAATTTTAAAAATCAAATGAAAATCAACATGAGAAATATTAAAATGATAAACAAGTCAATATTTTTATTTTTGGCTTCACTAAATTTAACAATGAAAAATACTTTTTCCATTAAGTTTGACATTGATAATATTTTAAAAATAAATTTTCAACCTTCGCCTGTCATAATATTGATGTTATTAATAAATAATTCCTGCTAAACAATTTCTCAGAGTCAATTTGTTCTTTTCTTTTTCTAATTTCAATTATCAAATTTTTTAACAACTTGTAAATAAATTTAATACACTGCACATAAATCTTTTGTAAACACAATACTAAAAAATACAACGAATGACATTGAATTTAAATATATCTCAATTTTGAAAAATAAACATTTTGTCCTTATTGTTATTATTTTTTTATTCAATTAAATTACACCACTGCATTTCAACATAAAATGCACTTTAAACATATATATATATATATATATATATATATATATATATAACGAAAAGGTCAAAAGTTCAGAGCTATTCAGTAAAAATCAATGAGCAAAACTGAAGAATACAAATTGACCAATAATACACATACCGGTGATGGTTCGAGTTTCTGCTGGACGTTTGGCAATATATTCGAATGTATAATTTTCATTGCAAAGTGAAGATGAACAACAGCAATAGCGACTATGCGTCAAAAATTCGGTGTTAATATCCGCGTGAGCGATGCATCTGTGCCGTTCGCAGTCGTAGTCATTGCTTTTCCAGCAGCCTGAATAAGCAGAAGACTTTTTAAAAAAAATATTTTTAAGCTTCAAATTTAAACTTATCAAAAATCTATCAACAGCTGCAAAGTTGAAAAACAACGGTCAACAATTTTTGCCACATTTGTTGAACAGTTGTCATTTGAGAAAGTCTTACCCGAGGCGCCAAATTGATCACTGACCGTGATAAATAATTTCAAAATTAAAATTGATCAACGAGAGAACAAATTTCAAATCAACTTTCAATTCAACTGACGAACAACTTCAACCAAGGTGAACGTCTGAGATTTCAATCAAAGATACAACAATGTTGTGTGGTAAAAGCAAGCGTTTGCAGTTTTTCTTAGTCAAATTTTGCTTGCTTGCAAGTGCAACAATCGAACGACAGAGAATGTTTTGACAAGATAAAAATGAAAAACAATAATAATGGAACATTTTTGCAAATTACACGTCAGCTAATCTGAATTATTGAATAATATTTTTTTGAATAAAAAAAACAAATTTTTTTTAAATTAATCAATTAAAAAAATCATACAAAACAACTACCTTGGAGAGAAATTGTTGTGATGTTTTCGTTGCCAGGGTAGTATTGCCATATAGTCATACACTGGCTGAACTGTGGAAAGCAGATCTGCTCATCACTGTTTGACGTGCTGACATTTCCAGCACCGAGCAAGCCTTCTCTAACGTCCAAATGAGCAGGAAGCAGAGGCGAAATGTAAAACTTGCATCGAACTTCATTGGCAACATCCCCTGCAAACATTTTTCACATTATTAAACGACAAAAAAATTACAAAACAAAAAAATCTTCAATATGATATTTTCCTCATAAACTCACCCCAAATCAACACCGAGACAATTGTGAAATAAATTAAACATTTCATGTTCTCACAAGTGAAAAAAATGCTCGCCGAAACATTCACGACACCTTCTCACCAGCGTATTTCATCCATCGAAGAGTTGTCTTACTGTAGAATGTGTATAGTCAAGTACAAACCAATGAAAATTTTTTCTTGAAAAATTTTTCTTTTGAATCAATTTTTTCTATCATCTATCATAGTTGTGGAACGTCATTAAAAAGGAACATTATTAAATTTTCATTGCATAATTTTTTTCAAAGCACAATAAAATCACTTGGTCTCAAAAAAAATAAAAAATTCCATTTTATTCTTTTTTAATCATATATCTGCAAGTACAACCGTAACTTATTTTTGCAAACATTTTTCCAAAGTATAAAAAATGAATCACGTGTTAAGGCAAGTGAACTTTCTCAGGAAAAAGTTCACAGTTAGTCAAAAATCGTGCTAATGGATAAAGAGTCATTACCACCGCGACCAAGGTCATCGCAATCACATAGTGACTGATGCTTTCACCAATTTCTAACCAACTGCCCGTATCTTTGAGAAGAAAGAAAAATTGCTAAAATTAAATTAAATTGAATTAAATTAATTTTTTCCATAATAACACATTTCCTCACCAGGGCAAGAAGATCGCAAATGACGACTGCATACCAATAGATGGTGCTCAGCTTTGAGCAAGTGAACAATTCCAACACTCGTAATGCACAACAAGCAAACAAGAGCGGAAGTAAAATTTTCAACATCAAAAGTGCACCCATCAAAAATGGGCTGAATTCACTGACGAAAAACATAACAAATTTTGGATCAAAACTGTTAATGCTGGCAATGTTACCGGTGCCTAAAGGTTAAATTTAAATTAACAAAAACCAAAAAGATGTTTACAACAAACGAGTGAACAAGAGTTTACCAAAAAATCCCAACAGTAAGAAAAAGATAAAAATTGTCGATTTCCGAATATCGCTCATGCAAGCCATGGACTGTAAAAATCGGCATTCAGCTTTGAAAGTCAAATCTTGCAAACAGAACATCCGCCCATGACGGTCCAGCTTCATCTCGATCCAAATCCACACGCAGAGTTGAATTGCGTAGAATGAGAAAAATATCGGTTCATAGCTGACACTCATCAAAGATAATGGTAACAAAACCGACGACCAAACAGCCAGCAGCCGCACTATCACTCTGGTATTGGATATCAGTGGCATGAAGGCAGAACTGATCAACAAAATCCAACTGCACAAACGACAAGCCGAAGGAAGCGGTTCTTCCAGCTCAGTTGTAGCTCGTGAAAGATTCACCGTCAACGCGAAATGAAACACTATGCACAATGGATGAATATATCTGCAATTGCTTTTGGTCCAGTTGCATAGCTTGAGCAACGAGAAGAACAAAGTAATGAAACCGCTAAAACCGATAACCATGAAATAAAATGGACTCTGGCCAACGACGGGTAGATTTAAAAAAATTGAAGTTATCATGCAAAGGACGATCCAGAAAAGTTTAATTTTCCAATCGTGCAGGTTGATTCTCAACGACCAGAAGATTAAAATTGCATTGCATACGACAAGAGATGTTCTATAAAAGAACGATGCCAGCAGCATTTCAACGAAAATTACAGTCAAAATAATTTCCACCATAAATGAGATGTTCACTTTATAGAACTTCAACAGCAGTTTAATGTTGGTTTTGCCAGTTGTCGCGACGTTGTACAAATAAAATGGCAAAAGTGCATATAGATAATATGAAAATGCAAATGAGTTCAAGCAGAAAATTGAAGCAAAAAAGCAAAACATCCAATACACGTATGCTGAACTGTGCATAAAGGTGAAATCGTTCTTCATTATACCATCGTTTGCGAAAACGAACGAAATTGCACAAGCTATCCACGTGACGAAGCAGCAAACTATGCAAAAGCACAAAAAGCGCTGTTCATACCGGTGATAATAATCAACGCCTCGCAAAACGGTCGGAATCCACTTCTGGCAAAGATGAACAACATACGAATAACGTTTCTGAACAAGCAACTGTTCAACCGTTTTGACGAACATTTCCATTTTAGCAAAGGAAAAATCGTTGAACTCTCTGAAAAACATCTCAAAGTAAGCTTCAACTTTTCGCTTTCTCAGCAACAAAAATTGATCCAAAATTTGTTTAAAATTATTCCACATTAACAACGATTCCGCTTTCTGTGAGACGTTCAACAAATCCAATGGCAAAATTCCAACCGAATTCATGGGAAAATTGATACCAATCAACGACGCCAGCAAAGGTGCAACATCCACCTGAGATAAAAGTAGAAAAGTTTGCAATTTTTTCAATACTGGCGAAGAGAAGAATTTACTTGATTTATTCTGCAGTGCTGTTCGTCAATATTATTCCAACAGGGCGGTGCATTCTTCGGCGTGGTAGAGGTACGAATGCCAGCGCCCCAGGCAATCAAAGGTGTAGAAATTTCATCCAAAGTACCAGATCCATGCGAGCCCCAGTCGGTCATGCCGTGATCCGACGTGAACACGTAGGCGGTTTGTTCATCGTTGAAAAACTTTTCAAACGATTCATAAAGCCTTTCAATTCCTCTGTCAACGAGTAATATTGATTTTTCGTACTCTTCTGAATGAGGCTTGTAACTGTGTCCGGCTACATCTGTCCCAAGCAGGTGCAAAAAAAATACAACTTTTTCCTCCATTACCATAGAACGAAGTGTTGAATTGTAATAAGAGTCGTTCAAAAATTTCTGAAACAAAACTTACATACTTACAAATAGTCAAGTGGAAATTACTTGACGATAAATATTTTTTTTGAATAATTTACGTCATTTTCAAAATTTATCAAAAAAAAACAGACAAACAAAAATATGGCTTCATTTGTACTTGAAAATCAATACATCAAAAACAGTTTACAAATATTTTTGAAATTATTGTTCAACGTTCACATTTTCATTTTATAAAAGTAAAATACTTAATTTATTATTTTACATAAAAAATTAAGCTGATTACATAAATCTGTTGAATCACTAGAAAAGCATACCCAGGTAATGTTCAATTAAATAACTTTACTACGATTCAGTCGCATTTTTAAAATTTTCCATTTCCTCAATTTAAGACACCTTGAAAAACAATAAGTCAACGGTTGAGGAACTAAACAGCAATAAAAAAAAGAACTGTAAAACGATTTTAAATAAATAATTTACCTCAACTTTATCAAAGACCCATTTGTCAAGCTGTGAACTGTCTTGATAAAACTGCTGCATTTCTGATGCATAGGCGTCGACAAAAATGTGAGATGCGTACTTGCCTAAAAATATACAATATTTTTAAAAAATTATAAAAAATTAAACAACTGGCTACCTTTAACAAATATGGAAACTATATCTGGACTTCCCCAAGCCCATGTGTAACGTGACTGATTAAGAACAGAATCAAATTCTACTGGATTTTCACGCCATCCACGAGTAACAGCGTTTACGTCCTCATAAATACCTGACAATAAAGCAACATGGCCAGGGCGTGATTCAGTTGGCACCCGGCATTGTGAATAACCCCAAGAACCCCGGAGACTCATTCTTCTAAAAAGAAAAGCTTGCATTGAAAGCATTGAAATTAAAGTGAAACTAATACCGCAAAAACAATGAATTTCTTTGTAAACAACGCTTTTTTGAAAACAGAGTATCAGCTCTGAGTCCATCAGCTACAATAAATACAAGCCGCCTGGCAGGTGGCGAAGAGCTGGCTCCTTGTGGAGACATTCCATGAATGACAGGTGATGAATAAAATATATCAAGGGCTGCATAAAGTAGAATACAATGTACAAAGACGCCAAGTAATATCGGTTTCCACATTTCGGTTTGAACATTAAAACTATGAAATACTATAACATAATCATATGTATTAAATATTGCAAAAATTAACAAAGCAACATAAAAAGGCAACTGAAATAAGATAATAAAACAATGCTTCATAATTTGAAATGCAAGAAAATAAATAAATAAATAAATATCTGCCATTTGAACCTCAAATCGTTCTTCGTAATTGCAACATACATGTTAAAAACGTAATAAACAGACCGCTGACCAAAAGTAAGTAATATAAATCATTTATCCCACCTATCATTTACTGTATTTACTGTATAAAATCAAGTTAATAAAAAAAGAAAAGCATATGTAAAAAATAAAATTTAATACTTATTAATATTTGATGAAATAATTTTAAAAGTTGATTATGAAAATTTTAAACTTGTAGTAAGAAAAATCGTATTATTTTCAATTTGTTTGTTAAAATTAAAATGTGGTGATGAATTTAATATTAATTTTGTTTTTAAGTTTATTTATTAATTTTATTATTATTCCTTTTTACTGTTGCGCAATAATTTTATTTGTTCTTCAGCATCAATTTTATCATACTGTAATTTATTTATTTTCTCTTGTTGATGTACTCTTTAAGCTTATCATCGAATTAATTCTTCTCGAATTTCTTGTTTAAGTATTATATTCTTCTATATGCTTACATTTGTTTAGTTTGAAATTTAAAATTTTTTTTAAAGAATTCAAAATGGTTAGAAAAGAGGCAGATGGAAAGGAAAACGAATCCGAGGTTGATCTTGTTGGAAAAGGAATTTGCAATTTTGGTGAAGTTGCTCACCTTTGTAAGTGCATATTTCATGTTTGACGTTAATATTTTTTAATATTGGAATCATTTAGCTTCATATCCTAATATAACTCGGCTCACTCTAAGTCATAACAAGATCACAGGTGACGAAAATGTTTGCATTTGCTTTAATGCTTTGTTTCTTCTAATAATTTGTTTCAGTTGTTCCACCCAGCATTGCTGAGTTAGCAGCACTTGAAATGTTATGGCTTTGGAATAATCGAATTGAAGTAAAATTATCACAGCTGAATGTATATTTTTCATTTGTTATATCATTTGCTTTTTACAACTTTTAGGAACTTCCTACATCAATATCTTCGTTGTCAAAATTGCGTGTTTTGAATTTAGGGTAGCATTTAATAGCGCTTGAATGAATGAATGGAAGCTAAGAAAGTTTTCCAATTTAGATGCAATCGTTTGCGCACTCTTCCACGTGGCTTTGGTTCATTTCAATCGTTGGAAATACTTGATTTAACTTGTAATAATTTAAATGAAAAGAGCCTGCCCGGCAATTTCTTCATGTTAGGTAATGACATGCTTGTTCAAAAAAAACTGTTTTCATTGTCATATAGTTTGTCTACGCAGAAGCATTAAGAGCCTTGTACCTTGGTGATAATCATTTTGAAGTCATGTCGCCGGAAGTTTGTAATTTGAAAAAGTTGCAAATTGTAGAGTGCAGTGGAGAATTTGATGTTTTGATAAAAATTGATTTGAATTTAATTTTAGCTAGTTTTGCGCGATAATAATTTAATCTTTTTACCGAAAGAAATTGGTGAATTGTCTCGTTTGAAAGAGTTGCACATTCAAGGAAATCGGCTGACAGTTTTACCACCAGAAATAGGTATATTTATTAATTTATTATTTTGTGCTTGATTTGTTTGTGATTGAAATTTTTTTCAGGACAGCTAGATGTTGTTGGAAGCAAGCAAGTGTTACGCTTGGATAACAACCCTTGGGTTGCACCGATTGCTGATCAATTGCAAAAAGGTGAAGCTCAGATTATGAATTATCTCCGATCAGAAACTTATAAATAGTAAGTTAATAAAATAAATAAAGCATTTAAAGCTTTTTTTAAAAAAAATCATATTATTTATAGTTTGTATGGACGTCATCTGGCTTCAGGAACTCCGTTGCCATCCAGGGTGGCGGATAAAGCAAAAAAATGAAGTAATACGAACAACAGATAGAATAGGTCATTTGATTTCTAGTGCTGTCGATATACTTCTCATTTGGAAACGAGCCGTTCATATTATAATTAATGCGTAGTGCGCTTGCGACAGAACGTGGATTATTGCAGCAGCAGAAAGTTTAAAGCGAAATAGATTTTACTTGTTTTTATAATAGTTTTTTTTTGAATTTGCTATTTAATTAGCCATTTTGCTCAACAGAATTTGGTCACCGACGTTCATTCATAATTTATATTAAATGTCAGCGGCGATAACATTTAGTAAAATTTTACATTTACCATGCAAAGCGAAATTTATATCATTATAATACTACTGTAGTAAGAATTTCATTTACTTATTTATTCATAGCAAAAAGCAATGTTTTGCAATGGAAAAGGAGAACAAAATTCACCGACAAAAAGTTTCATTGTTCAATAGAAAGCAAAAAGAATAAACAAATGCAATAAGCATAAAGTGAAAGGATAATGATGTTTATTCCTTATTTACACAACAAAAAACAGAATAAATTCACAACAATAAATCTGGCTTACCAGATTTTTTATAACATTGATAAACATACAAATAAACAAAAATTTTTGTTGCTCAATTTGTTGTCAATGATGACGAGTACTGCTTGCTTTATTCTTCCTGTCGTCATCTTCGAGCTCATCTTCATCCGGCTCGTCGTCGTCGTCGTCGCATTGCAAAGAATGGACAAAAGCGTCGAACGTCGCCTTCAGACTATCAAAGTAGGTCAACTGAGAAAGTAGGTCACCAGAGTTGAGGGCGCTGCTGTTGGCGACGTAGTTCGACTGTAGCACGCCGCCGGCGTGCAAGCGCGCGACAAAAGTGCGCGGCACGCAACGGACAAACGAGCCCAAATTAGCCGGCGCGCTTTTGCACTGCTTGTAGAAATAGTCGAGCTGGGCGAAGTTGTGCCGGGCACCGAATGCTGGACACTGGTCAGCGTCGGCGTCGTCGTCATCGGATTCCGAATCCGACGCCAAACAGTGGACCAACTGTTGCTGGCTCTCGTTGACGTACTGCTCCGCCTGTCTCCAGAGAGTGTAATCTTCGACCGCAACCAGCGGCGGCGACGGCATACCGCCAAACAAGCCACTTCCTCGATGTTGGTCGTGGTCAGTCAACTGACCGTTCGCCAAATCCGTCAAATGGTCAATTTGCATGTCCTGCAACAAGCTGTGAAGCGACCGTTCAAACGGTAGAGGCGAAAAGCCGTTCCCTTCGCTGCTGCTCATCACACTCGGCGTGAACGTTCTCGGACAATTCGGTTCCGAATTCGGCCATCTCGTATCGTCTGCATATAAATGAAAAACATAATTCAAATTGAACAACAAAACCTGACAATCATTAATTCACAGTGGTCAAAAAAATTATATTCAAATAATTCACACCGTTGCAAGCTGCGGCTGACCGTGGGAAAGGATTTTTGTTCAAACAATCATCAGCATCATCCAAAAGCGCATCTTTGTACTCGTCATCATCGTCATCGTCGCTCTCTTTCGTGCAAATACCGTTTTGATTAAGATCAGCCGATGGTACAGATTGCATGGCATGTTCAGCCACCGTTCTGTACGACTCGGTTGAATACGACGGCACATCACGAGGTGTACTTTTCAAATTCTTTTTATAATAGAACTCGTCACCAGCTGAAGTTGCTGACAATCTTTCCATCGGAGATGCTATCTGAAAATCAGCAGTTGCCTCTCTTATAAACTTGACTTCAAATAATAAAAAGCAATAATAAAGCATGGTAAACTTCAATTGGTTCAAAATTAAAATAAACAACAAAGTAATTTACCACTGGATCAGCAGTATCAATAACCATGTTCATACGAAAATACAAATTCAAATGAATCGTACCAAATGGACAACCAAGACAAGCCAGATGATAATGCTTTGCATCTGCACCAAGCAATTCTTTCGACGGTGAATCACCACGAATTTGATAACAAAGAATAAACGCATCCGGATGCTGATTGCGAGCGTAGTGCTTGTAAACTGGCGTTTGCCTAGTGGCGCATATCACCGACCTCAACAGTACACCCATCCTGTGGTACAAGTGATTCCTTATGCTCACGGTGGAGTCGACCTTGTTCTGGTCGTAAGATAGTTCCCAAATTTCCAGCATCAACGAACTACCGTCGACCGTTTTCAACGAAATGACAATGCTCAACTTTTTCAACTCTGGCAAATACTTATTTTCCAACGAATTGCTCATCACTTCATTCACCTCTGGCCATTCTTGGATATTCAAATTGAACCAGTCATTCTTACCAGACGGTGCTAACATTTCCGTTCGAATTTTTTTCCCAAGCCGGGATTGAATCACTACCTGCGCCACTCGATTCGACAAAAGCTGACAGAATTGAACAAAGTCATCATGATCTTGTTCAGTCGGTGCGTAAAACATTCAACAAGATGACTTACAACTGAAATAAATTGATTATCAGAATTGAAAATTAAGTTTCAAACAAAAAAAAGACAACATTTATATCACATCAACATCCTGCTCATCACAGGACAATAATCTTCAATTGGCACAATCTATTCACGCAGCAGTGAAGAATAAAATTCATTTTAACTCAACATAACATTGACAAGTTAAATAAATTTACAAATTCAAATTCATTTGCTTCAAAAATTAATAATAATAAACAACAACAAGCAGGCATTGAACAACTAAACACGACAACGAAATGCATTTTGAAATGAAAAGATTGTACGTTTAAACAAAATTTAAATTTGCAAATATTCACACTGAAATGCAAGTTTACAATTTACTGTTCATCAGCTGTCATTCTAATTAAATTGTCTTCAAACGAGACTTCAAATTCTACTTTCCATTGGCGCAAACTGAAACAATTATCACGTGTTTGTCAAGAATACTGTAATCATACGGTGTGATCATACTTACTTTGCATTAGTGCAATTTTAGTTGGATCCGAGTCAGTTGTGAATACAACGTTTATTTACAATTAATTAAAATGGAATAATTTTTCATTAGGAATATTTTGCTTTAAAATTTTAAATTAATCAAAAGATATAAAAGCAGTTTTTTATGTTTAAAGTGTAAAAATTTCACTAAAGACAAATGGGACTTTTTTGATCTTTTTTTAAAAACAATATACTCAACAGTTAATTGTGATCTAGTTTGAAAAATTTTCACATTTCAAAAATTCACATGATTATTAATAATAAATGAAAAATAATTACAAACATCTGTGTGAATTATTATTTTAGTAATGAACCAAAAAAAACAAATTGTAAGATTAATGTATTTAAAATAAAAACAGTCAAAATAAACTTTTCAAACATAATTGTATGCTAGTTCATCAGGTATGTAAATGTAAAAAGATAACAAATATCTTAAAACAACTAAAGTTGTTTGAAATTTCATAAAAATGAAAACAAATAAAATAAAGTTTACTATGCCACAATACTACAGATATGAGAAACAGAAGCTGTTTAAAAAGTTGTAGAATAAGCGGATATGAAGTTTAAATTACCCAAAGTTGGTTAAAGATTTGTTATAAAAAAAAAATAACTAGTGAAGCCGTTTCAATTAACTGCCTTATGCAAAATAAGAATAATGCTCATCGGTCGAAGTTAATTAAGTGACAAAACTTAAAATATTTGATAGAAAATAAAATCAAATCTAAAGGATATATCAGAAGAAGAAGAAGCTATATAATTATCAGCCATATGCAGAACACACATTTGATAACTGAAATAGAAATGTAGCATTGTAAATAAGCAAAGTATTTGATTATGAATGACATGTGCTTTTTTGTAGGCTAAAAATTACCAAGTTCATGGCACCTAATTATTTATAAAACATCTTATACCTCCAAGATCACCATAAATAATTTCTTATTTTCAGAATTGACAAAAAATAAATCATCATAATTCGTCATTTTTCTTGAGATAAATTGATTTGCAACTTCAAGTTTGCTGAATTTGAACCTGCCGATCATATGGTAGTGTTAAATTCGTAAATTCCGGTTGCAAATACGCTTTTGCGGCATTGCGCAATTGGTTACCAAGTTATTAAATAATTTTTTTCACTTTTTATCAAGGTCCAGAGGTAAGAGAGTTCATTTGCATTTTGCACACAAATGCAAAGCATATTTTTGATGTCCATTTTTGCAGAAATTGCTTTTCAGTTTGCTTTTTTTATCTTTTAATAGTAGCATGTGTTGCTGACAGTCGGCTGTTAAGTAAACATGTTTTCGTTGCGATATTAATAATTATCGGTGAAATGCAAAATTTTTGAATAAAATTTCTTCTAGCCGGAATTGCAGCAACTTTTATTTGCAATACAGAGAAAATGCAATTTTATGCTAACAGTTGCATATTGTTGTATGACAAATGCTAACAGATCCCTTTCTGATTCATTAGAGGTACGCCATTCAGATACCAAACGCAATGTTTGCTATTGTCATTACTTTCTGATATTTTTTCAACATTTAACTTTCTTCAATATTATTATGAAATATTATTTTTTTAATTTCAAAAAACTTATGTAGTTCTTTTATTCTTTATTTTATGCAAGTTATTTTCAATATTATTGAATGTATTTAACAAGTGGATTGATTTTTAATATTTTTTATTTAACAAACAGTCCTGAACTGCAAGTTCAAGTTTGTTAGCAAGTTTCAAGCAGCATCAGTGTTATCAATGAGTTTGAGATTTGAAGTGAGAAAAAAAAACGTTTTTTTTTCCAAGATTGCTTATCACTTTTGTATTTGATGAATTCGATAATTGGTTAAGAATGTTGACAACGACGAAGTTTTATACCTCATTCAGTGTAAACCTTTTTGTGTAAATTTTCACTCCAATGGTCAATAGTGTTGTTCAATGAAATAATTTTTCATTAGCGGAAGTGGCAGAATTGAACACATGCTGCTGACTTATTGACAGAGCGATACTGATGATTAGGTATAAATTTATTTCGAGGTTAAAAAAGCCGTCATTGTTTGACTTTGATACGATTTATGTACATCACAAATACGTAAATATCGTTGTTTGCTTGCTTCCTCGCTTGTGTACTTTAATCTCAGTAGAAATGATGAAAAAACTTTTAAAATTTTACATATTTAATAATTTCAATAATATTGACACTTTTTGATTATTTGTAGATAATAAAATATGAGGGTTTTTTATCGAGATTTTTTTCATCATATAATATGATGAATATATTTTACAGAAATGATAGATGTTGTGAATTTTTGGCAATATTAAAATTTAAAAAAAAATCTACAGTTCAAATGTTTTGATTAATAAATTATTTTTTTCAAACTTGCGTTCCAATTAAACATATGTAGGACGTTTTGTTGGCAGTTCCTGGATAGAAGAAGTTCAGTTCCTTGATAGTTGGCTTGATAAATTGCGGTTGCAACAAGTGTCATTTAAAATTATTTTTAACTTCTCTTGCAGCAGATTTTGCAAATGTTGTAATTTACAAGTCTGAAAGATGAAGGTGAAGGACGAAGGCGAAATTTGTGGTACGAAAATTGTTACTAATTTTTGCATGACTTTCAAATTTTAACAAAACAATTTTGTTTGTTTGTAAACTGAAAATAGCATGCTTTTTTTAAAAAAAAAGTAGATTTTGAGAATGAATTTCTGAAAATTGAATTATAATAATTTTCAGATTGTTTTTGTAGCTAGCTTTGTTTGTTTGTTTGTTTGTTTGTTTATTTGTTGAACTGAACTATGTTTATTTGTTTATCGTTGAAGTAGCTGTACAAAAGGAGGGAAATGTTGAAAATTGATCTCACTTTCTTGTGGAACAGTTTTTGAATAACTCTCGACTCTTGTTTACCCACAACCGGGGCAATATATTTATTTTACTTGCCAGCATTCAACAACAGTCTCTCTTTGACTGACTGACTGGCAATTTTCTCTGTCTGCTAGAATTTTCGACAGTCTGTTTACTTGTGAAAAATTTATTTTCTGCTATCTGTTGCAATCGTCTCCTTTCAAGGTAAACTGTTTCAAAAATAAAATTTTATCTCGCATCAATTTGAAAATTTTTCTGACCTAAAAATCTTACATCTACATCTACATCTATCCACATATATATATATATATAAAGTAAAGGGTGTGTGTGTATACACGTGTATATTTGCATGATGCTCAATTTTTTATCATCATGTCATCATCAATGTTTCATTTCAATCATTCATTCATTAATTTTTTTATTCATCATTTCAGATTGACATTTCAACGTGATTAATTTCATTTTATTCAAAATCATTCAATACTGCACTTTGTTTTATTTTTTTTTAAATTTTAATACTTTGAAGAAAATTGAAATATTGCTCTTTTTGTTCATTTAAAAGTAATTTATTTGAATTGTTGAAAAAATTAATAAAAGCCGTCATCAGTTGCGTTTCAAAAAATTGCACAGTTGACATATTAATTTTTGATAAACACAGCAAGTTATTTATTCTTTAAATACAATTTTGCAAAAAAAACATTTTTATTTCCTGATAATCCTCTACTCAAATGAGCTGTAACTTTTTTTAAAAGACAAAATTGATATAAAATTCTTTATAGTCAATAAAAATGCATTTTCATTGTATTTTTATTTTCTATAATAGTTGCATTATTAAAATCTCATATTATTTGTTGATTATTTATTTTCTTATTGGGTATTTTGAATTGACAGGGGTAGTATTTATTGTGTGTGGTATTTTATTCTTTTGTTATGTTTTACATTACATTTTCAAAATGTATAATTTTAATTTAACCATTTTAAAAATCAATATTCTTATTTTTTTAAAATGATTCATATTGTGTTGCTGATTGAGTGAGCTACGTTGGTCGTATTGTGAAATGATGATTGTTTGAATTTTTTTAGAAATAAATCCATCGCACATGTTTCGTCGTAGCGCTTGTACCGTTGAATTTAAATCCTTGCCGAAAGGTGAATATTGTTTTTTTCATAAAATTAAATATCATATTGTTGTCAAAATATTGTAAAACTTATTATCAATATCATTATGATAAATATATGTATTTGTTTGTTTATTTTAAGTAAATTTTGTTATTTATAGTGGACCGTGTTGATTTGGGCTCTTTTCGAACAAAGCCAGTACTGGAATGGGCAATTGATGATGTAATTGGATGGATGATACATGTGGCTAGGAAGTACAACGTTCCAGTTGAAGAGATGAACATGCATCGATTCTCTGGTTGTACTGGAGCAATTTTATTAATGATGAATCAAGGAAATTTTGTTGAACGTGATCCAGCATTCGGTTCAATTTTATTTGAAGAATTACAAAAAGTCATTGAAGGTATTTGCATTATTTTAATATGTTCCTCAGATAAAGAAATGATCATTTTACTTTCGCTTTAAATTATATATATATAAACAGGAAATATTTTCAACAATGCAGTTATTATTACAATTATTATGATTGATGTGAGTGAAATATTATTTCTAGGCTGTTCTTTTGTAATGTTGCTTTTTACTGATTGTGTAATTAATTACTTTTGCATAACTAAATAAAAACAATGAAAATTTATAAAATTATCAAAGTATTATTAAAATTCATTAAAATGACGTTGAACAGCTGTTCGAAGAAAAGTAACTCAGTTTATTAATATTATTAAAAAACATGTTGTACATATTGATGATGTTCAAGATCGTCGTCAGTAATAAAATGAATAATAATAATAATAATAATAATAATATTGTTGAAATTGATTTACGTTGGATTTGCCTTTTTTCTTTTGAATTTTTCAGAAAATTCTAGCAGTATCAATAAACAGCCGTCAGGTGTCAGCAATTTTTTCATGGAACAATCTACCTCTAGTATTTAATAATTTATTTTCATAAGTTTATTTATTTCCATACGGGAAAATATTTCTGTTTCAGATTCCCACGAACAATTTTCCTTGCCTAGTTCGAATCGTAGTTCCGTTTTGGATTTGCACACGGCTAACATCTCCGACGAATCGGTCTCTTCGAGTAATTGAAAATGGAATTTTTTTTTAATATTTTATTATTAATTTAAATAAACAAATGTTTTTAATCTTTTTTTTCTCTCGCATTTATTCAATATTGTCACATGTGTGAAATTGTTGCAGATGCTCGAGGAAGTGGAAGAAAATGGCCTGGATCGAGAAAAATGAATTCAAATCAAGAAGGCAGCAACGCTCAGAACAGCAAACGTCCTCATCGTACGTAGCTGTTTGTTTTGTATTTTTAATATGATTTTTTTGAAAAATATTTTTATAAAAAAGTTAACAATATATCAAACATGAAAATTTAAAGGTTTTCTATTCTAATACTCTCCACGTGGCGGAAATTATATATTACAATCTTTTTCTTGATTCACTTTTTTTAAAGCCTTTTTATTATCTCTTTTTGTTTGCATTTTTTTATAAAATTATTCTTCATCTGTTGTTCTATTATTACATTATCGTTTGCGGAAGTGAAGAATTGTTTACTTTATTACTTCCGTGTCAACCTTGCAGACAATATTTTGCTAAGAATTTAAGCCTAGTTAGCAGATTTTTAGCTCGTCCATCAAAAATGACGTCACTGAAACGCGGATGAATTTTTTTTATTCCATATTTATATCTAAGTTATTCTCTGTTTTTTCTTCACACAGATTATTACTCAATATTCAGAGTTGTTTTTTTTTGTTTTTTGCTTTTGCAGAAAAAATTATCAAATTTCATCAGTTGATCAGAAATTTATTCCTCAATTATGGAAATTATCATACGAACAAGGTTTTTTCATCTATTTTCTTCTATTGCCCGCTTTATTAACATTACATTTTATTCTTTAAGAAACATTTTTTTAACTTATTTCCGGTGATACCTTCAAAAACGATATTTACGATCAAGATGTATTGAAAAAAAATTTTTTCTCTTTTAATTATAATTTAAATATATAATTGAATTTTACTGAAACAATTTAGTGATGAAATTTTTTCATCAGACTACAAACTTGAATTTCTTTTAACTATTCAAAGTAGTCGAGTTGTACTGTATGAATTGGTTGTTATTTTGTTGTCGTTGATTTAACAGTTTTTTCTTGAAAATAATAAAATCATATATTAATTTTTCTTTAGCTAAAGCCGGTAACAAGCTCTGGGAATTCATTCGAGATGCTTTGAAAAATCCTGAAACTATGCCGTCCATTTTACGGTATTTGTTTTATTTTGTTTTATATGCTTTATATGAATAATATCTGTTGTTGTTGGTGTTGTTTGTAATAAAAAAATATGAATTTTTTCCAGTTGGGAAAATCGTGAAGAAGGTGTGTTCCGAATTGTGGAATCGGAAAAGCTGGCACGTCTTTGGGGAATGAAAAAGAACAATTCTCGAATGACGTACGAAAAGTTGAGTCGAGCGATGAGGTAGGTGAACAAGCGAACTTAACTATTTCAATTTTCTCATCGCTTTGTTTGAAAGTTGCATTTTTTTTCCCACACAAAGTTACAGTGTTTTAGTTTACAATTGTTATTTGATTTTCAGGTATTATTACAATAGCAAGATCATTTTACCGGTGAGCGGGAGACGACTTGTGTACAAATTTGGTCCGAACGCGGCAGATTGGAAGTGAAATATTTTCAACCGAATTTAGTGAAAGCAGCAGCGTTTTCGGGTGAATTCTTTCAACGTGTGGAAAGTGGAAGTTTCCAGTTTTATATGGGTTCTTTGTGTTTGCTGATTTTATTTATTGTCTTTGCAACTTACAACCTTCTTCAACGGATAGTTTGTTTTCATCAATATCATCTTGTGTATACTCTTCTCATTTGTGTGCTCTTTTAATTTATCTTCCAATTTGAATTTAAAAAAATCATTCAACGTCAGTTCTTCAACTTTGAAATTCTTCACCGGTTGATGAAATATTTCATTTTCATCCAGAACAAATCCTTTGAGATGTTGTTCATTTGTTTAATGTTGTAGCAGTAAATATGAATAAACAAAAAATGCAATTATTATTATTCTTTCATCAATTATTATTATTACAGGTTGTTTTGTTGATGTGAAAATTACTGCACACTCAATCGATAACTGTTTCTTAATCATTATTGGTATGATGTACCAATGTTTAAGGTAAATACTCAAACAAACAATTCCAAACATCAACAGCTAGCTGTGTGTAATTAATTATTTTACAGAATATGAATTATAATTTTTACATTATATATTTACAGTTATCAAGTTGCTTTAAAAATATGAAGTAGAAATCGGCTTCGAAGTATGATATGCTTCGGCTTCGATGTTTTAAAAGTTAAAATTCATATCATCATCTGCAATGACACATAATAACACTTATTCAATTAAAAATAAATAACAACAAATAGAACATTATTTATTTAACTGGTTTTATAAAAGCCATTATTAATTACGAAGAACAACAATCGGCGATAATATCTCGCTTTTCAAAATAAGTTAACGTTCATTCACCGAAACTGAAATCAACGGCTCAGTCGATACAATGGGTGATGTGGCTTCATCAAGCAACGGTTGGGATAAATCTGAATTACAAAAAAAATAATTTGTTTATTAAATAAGCATTTAAAGAAAACATAAAATAAGCATCTGAAATAGCTATCATTTTGTAATCATTACAAGCAAGTTGTTATTTCAAAAGAGCTGATTTTAAATTTTTGACCAAGAGAAAAAAACGTGCGCGGTTTTGAAAAATGCAAAACACGATTCTTTCAATATAGCAGATCATAAAATCTACAGCAAAATAATATAACTGCACCTTTATCAAAATAAGTCACCAGCATCAAACCCATTAATAAGCAAAAATAAATCAATCAATCAATAAACATCTGTAATCAATAAAAAATCATATATGAAAAGCAAAATTAGAAAAAAATTCACTACGGATGCTTGCCCTCCTGCCATACCAATGCAAAAATACGCAATACAGCTGAAGACTACTTGCTTTGAAAAGCTTGGCCACTTTGAGACGTTTTGCCAGTGTGTCTAGGCTTCCCGAAAGAGAACGGAACGTAACGATATTTAATCATATGCTAAAAATGAACTTTCAATATTAAACAAAAATAAATTCCATTTTAACACTGCTACACACACACACACACACACACACACACACACACAACAAGCATACCTTAATCTGACGTTTCATAGTCAAGCAAAACAAAATAATGAAATAGACTACCAGTATTGGCCAAAAGACTGGAATATCAAACGCTTCAATAAACGTGCAACAGAAAGCAAAAATAACTGCTTTAGTTGCAGCAAGCCTATAATATTGCAAAATGTTTAGCCACGGATAAATCAATCGATTAAGGAGGAAAACCTACCAAAATTTAAATTCCGGCAAACGTCGCATGAAAGGTCTGAATTCTTCCTTTGAACTCGTTGGAAGCGATGGTCCATCTTCAGATTCTATCAAACAAAAATAAAATGCCACCTCGTCATATATTATGCATTGAAACCTCTCAATCACTCACCCTCTTCAGCAGCAAACGCAGGATCTATTTTCGGTGTCAAAAATGCAATGAGCAAGTTCAAATAATAAATACCTAATGCGTACGTGACAATGTAATATCCCTAAAGTTGAATATTATTTTACATAACTAAAGCATTATCATTTCTCACTCACTTGGACGTAGATTATCCTAAGCATGTATAATACGCCAAGGAATACCGTAAAAATCCATCGAACAAGAGTGTACGGGGTCCAGTGATCAAGAAACGACTGATATCTCTAAATAAAAAAATATATATATTAATATTCATCATCGGAAAAAATGTCACCAAAATTAGAAAAAAGGCAACCAAATCTGATCACAGCTAGCTAACTTGCCAGAAATGCGCATTTCACATTTCAAATGATACAAGAAAATGCAACCTTGCTAAATTATATATTTCTTTTCTTCAATTAATAATAATAATACACTATTATTTACATATTTTTAAATTAACTTTTTAAGTATTATCCTAGAGCAAACTTTTAACATAAATTACTGTAGCATGTTGAATAAGCACGCATTAACTTCAAATTCAAATTGCGCCAAGTTATAATAACATAAGATTCTTCAAAATTCAAAAGAATACCCTATACTAAAAATCTAATTCCCATATTATACCACATCACAAACAAAAATATAAAACATTCTAAATCCTTAAATACAAAATCACTCTCAATACAACAAAAATCTAATCAAAAGAATTTATAACTTAAAATTTACATTCAATTTTTCGTTAGTCCTGTTTATTCATTGCTTCAATTTTCAATAAAACATCTTCAACAATAATTATTAATAAATAACAAAGAATTTCAACCACTTTTTATAAAAATGAAAGCATAACTTGAAATCAATGAAAGGCATGAAAAGGTCAACTTTTCATCATGAAACTTTGTTTTGCGTGTAACACAATCACAAACAGTCTAAGTAAAATAATATTTATATAAGAGTATAGCTTTGATAAAACTTTTTGTTCATTCATATGGTTTCCATCAAGAACAAGAAAAAATTTATCCCTGAAAACCACCTATTTAAATTTATGAAATAAAAAAAACATATTTCACAAATTCATAACACTACTTTGGTATTTAATAATAACACTATTACACTGACATTACATAATTACATACAAAATTAAATAGTTGAAAATTTATTTCAAAACGTATGTAAGAAATAAAACTTTAAAACAAGAATAAAAAGTGATACATTGATCAATAATTAAAAAGACAATAAAATAAAAAGACCTTACAAAAATGCTTCATTAAAAAGACACGTAAGCTAAGTGTATTCATTCACCTGAGAAATAGTTTTACAGAGACGGAAGATAAATGGTGGCTTATCGACAATCGATTCTTCATCCATCAGAGCTCCAAACTGAACCAAATATAAAAAGTACGACAAAGTTAAAAACTACGCACAAATTCTGATCAGAAAAATGATTACTTTACAGATGAAAAAATAATCAAGTAACATATATAAAATTTATTATTGACTGCAGGAAGTCTGATTTTTTATTATATTTCTAAAACATTTATAATAAAATATTACACTTAAAAATAAAACATGTACTTTTGATAAAAATAAAAAATTAAATAAAAATAAAAATTCTAGGGATACTATAATAGGGAATAATTTTTCGATTGCGTTTTCTCATTGGTGTTCATTGTTCACTGTTCATTGGCTCAAAAGGCCTTTTGTTCATCGATCGCAAATGATTGCCATTCATTGGCGTACATGACTCAGCATTTCATTAGCTGAAAATTGCTACCTGTGAATGGCTGTAATATTTTATTTTTTATTAGTCAAAATATTTCTCTTAAAATCTTTTACAACATAACACTTACCGGATAGCACTATTTCATTGGATATTTATGTCGCTGTTTTATTAGTTTTCTTCATCTAATTGTTTATTGGTTAAGAGTTTTCCATTGTGATTAGTTGCAATAGTTTTCGTTTCATTGGGGTAATTATTTCTTTTTACAATTTTTGTTAGTTAAGTAATGAAATTTAATATTTTCAAATTCTGTTAAATTTATTTTCATTATAATTTTTAAAGTTCCATCATTAATAAAAAATTGTGTTTTTAATATATTATTTGTTTTGAATTTATAATTTTTAAGATGAGTATTTTCAAAAATTTCTGTTTCATTATTTTATATTTTATAGTACCGCGATGAAGTGCTTATCTTATGTGATATTAATAAACCAGCACAAATACAAGAAAACAATAAATTGAATAGTGATTAGCACAGCAACAACAACAACATAAACAACCTATATCAGTAAACGATATTAAAAAAGTAGATATGTCGAAAAATGACAAATAATACAAAATCACTACTGGGAAGGATGGATTAAATCGTTTGACGCGTTATGCCAAGGTACTGCTCCATCAAATTTATCCAGTACCGCTGGTATATTTACTAGTATATTGCGCAACGCGTTCTTGATTTTCAGCATAAACGCTGTTTACTAGTGTTAAGTCAACAACGGCAGCACTTGTCGAATTAACTTGTCCTACTTATACTAATAATATAATAATACTTTGCTCTGCTACAAGGAGTAGTTGGTCAGTTAGTAAAAATAGGTATGGCTTTTCCCTGTTTTATTGGGCCCAGTAGTGTTTTGTTGGGCTAATCATGCCGACCTTCCACGTGGTTATTGTTCCCAATATTTACATCTGGGCTGTCCAACCTTAGATAACATGAGGGTTGCATAAATAAAAAGAGATTTATCAGAGAGCTATATATATATATATATATATATATATATATATATATATATATATATATATATATATATATATATATATATAGCTCTCTGATAAATCTCTTTTTATTTATGCAACCCTCATGTTATCTAAGGTTGGACAGCCCAGATGTAAATATTGGGAACAATAACCACGTGGAAGGTCGGCATGATTAGCCCAACAAAACACTACTGGGCCCAATAAAACAGGGAAAAGCCATACCTATTTTTACTAACTGACCAACTACTCCTTGTAGCAGAGCAAAGTATTATTATATTATTAGTATAAGTAGGACAAGTTAATTCGACAAGTGCTGCCGTTGTTGACTTAACACTAGTAAACAGCGTTTATGCTGAAAATCAAGAACGCGTTGCGCAATATACTAGTAAATATACCAGCGGTACTGGATAAATTTGATGGAGCAGTACCTTGGCATAACGCGTCAAACGATTTAATCCATCCTTCCCAGTAGTGATTTTGTATTATTTGTCATTTTTCGACATATCTACTTTTTTAATATCGTTTACTGATATAGGTTGTTTATGTTGTTGTTGTTGCTGTGCTAATCACTATTCAATTTATTGTTTTCTTGTATTTGTGCTGGTTTATTAATATCACATAAGATAAGCACTTCATCGCGGTACTATAAAATATAAAATAATGAAACAGAAATTTTTGAAAATACTCATCTTAAAAATTATAAATTCAAAACAAATAATATATTAAAAACACAATTTTTTATTAATGATGGAACTTTAAAAATTATAATGAAAATAAATTTAACAGAATTTGAAAATATTAAATTTCATTACTTAACTAACAAAAATTGTAAAAAGAAATAATTACCCCAATGAAACGAAAACTATTGCAACTAATCACAATGGAAAACTCTTAACCAATAAACAATTAGATGAAGAAAACTAATAAAACAGCGACATAAATATCCAATGAAATAGTGCTATCCGGTAAGTGTTATGTTGTAAAAGATTTTAAGAGAAATATTTTGACTAATAAAAAATAAAATATTACAGCCATTCACAGGTAGCAATTTTCAGCTAATGAAATGCTGAGTCATGTACGCCAATGAATGGCAATCATTTGCGATCGATGAACAAAAGGCCTTTTGAGCCAATGAACAGTGAACAATGAACACCAATGAGAAAACGCAATCGAAAAATTATTCCCTATTATAGTATCCCTAGAATTTTTATTTTTATTTAATTTTTTATTTTTATCAAAAGTACATGTTTTATTTTTAAGTGTAATATTTTATTATAAATGTTTTAGAAATATAATAAAAAATCAGACTTCCTGCAGTCAATAATAAATTTTATATATGTTACTTGATTATTTTTTCATCTGTAAAGTAATCATTTTTCTGATCAGAATTTGTGCGTAGTTTTTAACTTTGTCGTACTTTTTATATTTGGTTCAGTTTGGAGCTCTGATGGATGAAGAATCGATTGTCGATAAGCCACCATTTATCTTCCGTCTCTGTAAAACTATTTCTCAGGTGAATGAATACACTTAGCTTACGTGTCTTTTTAATGAAGCATTTTTGTAAGGTCTTTTTATTTTATTGTCTTTTTAATTATTGATCAATGTATCACTTTTTATTCTTGTTTTAAAGTTTTATTTCTTACATACGTTTTGAAATAAATTTTCAACTATTTAATTTTGTATGTAATTATGTAATGTCAGTGTAATAGTGTTATTATTAAATACCAAAGTAGTGTTATGAATTTGTGAAATATGTTTTTTTTATTTCATAAATTTAAAATGGTGGTTTTCAGGGATAAATTTTTTCTTGTTCTTGATGGAAACCATATGAATGAACAAAAAGTTTTATCAAAGCTATACTCTTATATAAATATTATTTTACTTAGACTGTTTGTGATTGTGTTACACGCAAAACAAAGTTTCATGATGAAAAGTTGACCTTTTCATGCCTTTCATTGATTTCAAGTTATGCTTTCATTTTTATAAAAAGTGGTTGAAATTCTTTGTTATTTATTAATAATTATTGTTGAAGATGTTTTATTGAAAATTGAAGCAATGAATAAACAGGACTAACGAAAAATTGAATGTAAATTTTAAGTTATAAATTCTTTTGATTAGATTTTTGTTGTATTGAGAGTGATTTTGTATTTAAGGATTTAGAATGTTTTATATTTTTGTTTGTGATGTGGTATAATATGGGAATTAGATTTTTAGTATAGGGTATTCTTTTGAATTTTGAAGAATCTTATGTTATTATAACTTGGCGCAATTTGAATTTGAAGTTAATGCGTGCTTATTCAACATGCTACAGTAATTTATGTTAAAAGTTTGCTCTAGGATAATACTTAAAAAGTTAATTTAAAAATATGTAAATAATAGTGTATTATTATTATTAATTGAAGAAAAGAAATATATAATTTAGCAAGGTTGCATTTTCTTGTATCATTTGAAATGTGAAATGCGCATTTCTGGCAAGTTAGCTAGCTGTGATCAGATTTGGTTGCCTTTTTTCTAATTTTGGTGACATTTTTTCCGATGATGAATATTAATATATATATTTTTTTATTTAGAGATATCAGTCGTTTCTTGATCACTGGACCCCGTACACTCTTGTTCGATGGATTTTTACGGTATTCCTTGGCGTATTATACATGCTTAGGATAATCTACGTCCAAGTGAGTGAGAAATGATAATGCTTTAGTTATGTAAAATAATATTCAACTTTAGGGATATTACATTGTCACGTACGCATTAGGTATTTATTATTTGAACTTGCTCATTGCATTTTTGACACCGAAAATAGATCCTGCGTTTGCTGCTGAAGAGGGTGAGTGATTGAGAGGTTTCAATGCATAATATATGACGAGGTGGCATTTTATTTTTGTTTGATAGAATCTGAAGATGGACCATCGCTTCCAACGAGTTCAAAGGAAGAATTCAGACCTTTCATGCGACGTTTGCCGGAATTTAAATTTTGGTAGGTTTTCCTCCTTAATCGATTGATTTATCCGTGGCTAAACATTTTGCAATATTATAGGCTTGCTGCAACTAAAGCAGTTATTTTTGCTTTCTGTTGCACGTTTATTGAAGCGTTTGATATTCCAGTCTTTTGGCCAATACTGGTAGTCTATTTCATTATTTTGTTTTGCTTGACTATGAAACGTCAGATTAAGGTATGCTTGTTGTGTGTGTGTGTGTGTGTGTGTGTGTGTGTGTGTAGCAGTGTTAAAATGGAATTTATTTTTGTTTAATATTGAAAGTTCATTTTTAGCATATGATTAAATATCGTTACGTTCCGTTCTCTTTCGGGAAGCCTAGACACACTGGCAAAACGTCTCAAAGTGGCCAAGCTTTTCAAAGCAAGTAGTCTTCAGCTGTATTGCGTATTTTTGCATTGGTATGGCAGGAGGGCAAGCATCCGTAGTGAATTTTTTTCTAATTTTGCTTTTCATATATGATTTTTTATTGATTACAGATGTTTATTGATTGATTGATTTATTTTTGCTTATTAATGGGTTTGATGCTGGTGACTTATTTTGATAAAGGTGCAGTTATATTATTTTGCTGTAGATTTTATGATCTGCTATATTGAAAGAATCGTGTTTTGCATTTTTCAAAACCGCGCACGTTTTTTTCTCTTGGTCAAAAATTTAAAATCAGCTCTTTTGAAATAACAACTTGCTTGTAATGATTACAAAATGATAGCTATTTCAGATGCTTATTTTATGTTTTCTTTAAATGCTTATTTAATAAACAAATTATTTTTTTTGTAATTCAGATTTATCCCAACCGTTGCTTGATGAAGCCACATCACCCATTGTATCGACTGAGCCGTTGATTTCAGTTTCGGTGAATGAACGTTAACTTATTTTGAAAAGCGAGATATTATCGCCGATTGTTGTTCTTCGTAATTAATAATGGCTTTTATAAAACCAGTTAAATAAATAATGTTCTATTTGTTGTTATTTATTTTTAATTGAATAAGTGTTATTATGTGTCATTGCAGATGATGATATGAATTTTAACTTTTAAAACATCGAAGCCGAAGCATATCATACTTCGAAGCCGATTTCTACTTCATATTTTTAAAGCAACTTGATAACTGTAAATATATAATGTAAAAATTATAATTCATATTCTGTAAAATAATTAATTACACACAGCTAGCTGTTGATGTTTGGAATTGTTTGTTTGAGTATTTACCTTAAACATTGGTACATCATACCAATAATGATTAAGAAACAGTTATCGATTGAGTGTGCAGTAATTTTCACATCAACAAAACAACCTGTAATAATAATAATTGATGAAAGAATAATAATAATTGCATTTTTTGTTTATTCATATTTACTGCTACAACATTAAACAAATGAACAACATCTCAAAGGATTTGTTCTGGATGAAAATGAAATATTTCATCAACCGGTGAAGAATTTCAAAGTTGAAGAACTGACGTTGAATGATTTTTTTAAATTCAAATTGGAAGATAAATTAAAAGAGCACACAAATGAGAAGAGTATACACAAGATGATATTGATGAAAACAAACTATCCGTTGAAGAAGGTTGTAAGTTGCAAAGACAATAAATAAAATCAGCAAACACAAAGAACCCATATAAAACTGGAAACTTCCACTTTCCACACGTTGAAAGAATTCACCCGAAAACGCTGCTGCTTTCACTAAATTCGGTTGAAAATATTTCACTTCCAATCTGCCGCGTTCGGACCAAATTTGTACACAAGTCGTCTCCCGCTCACCGGTAAAATGATCTTGCTATTGTAATAATACCTGAAAATCAAATAACAATTGTAAACTAAAACACTGTAACTTTGTGTGGGAAAAAAAATGCAACTTTCAAACAAAGCGATGAGAAAATTGAAATAGTTAAGTTCGCTTGTTCACCTACCTCATCGCTCGACTCAACTTTTCGTACGTCATTCGAGAATTGTTCTTTTTCATTCCCCAAAGACGTGCCAGCTTTTCCGATTCCACAATTCGGAACACACCTTCTTCACGATTTTCCCAACTGGAAAAAATTCATATTTTTTTATTACAAACAACACCAACAACAACAGATATTATTCATATAAAGCATATAAAACAAAATAAAACAAATACCGTAAAATGGACGGCATAGTTTCAGGATTTTTCAAAGCATCTCGAATGAATTCCCAGAGCTTGTTACCGGCTTTAGCTAAAGAAAAATTAATATATGATTTTATTATTTTCAAGAAAAAACTGTTAAATCAACGACAACAAAATAACAACCAATTCATACAGTACAACTCGACTACTTTGAATAGTTAAAAGAAATTCAAGTTTGTAGTCTGATGAAAAAATTTCATCACTAAATTGTTTCAGTAAAATTCAATTATATATTTAAATTATAATTAAAAGAGAAAAAATTTTTTTTCAATACATCTTGATCGTAAATATCGTTTTTGAAGGTATCACCGGAAATAAGTTAAAAAAATGTTTCTTAAAGAATAAAATGTAATGTTAATAAAGCGGGCAATAGAAGAAAATAGATGAAAAAACCTTGTTCGTATGATAATTTCCATAATTGAGGAATAAATTTCTGATCAACTGATGAAATTTGATAATTTTTTCTGCAAAAGCAAAAAACAAAAAAAAACAACTCTGAATATTGAGTAATAATCTGTGTGAAGAAAAAACAGAGAATAACTTAGATATAAATATGGAATAAAAAAAATTCATCCGCGTTTCAGTGACGTCATTTTTGATGGACGAGCTAAAAATCTGCTAACTAGGCTTAAATTCTTAGCAAAATATTGTCTGCAAGGTTGACACGGAAGTAATAAAGTAAACAATTCTTCACTTCCGCAAACGATAATGTAATAATAGAACAACAGATGAAGAATAATTTTATAAAAAAATGCAAACAAAAAGAGATAATAAAAAGGCTTTAAAAAAAGTGAATCAAGAAAAAGATTGTAATATATAATTTCCGCCACGTGGAGAGTATTAGAATAGAAAACCTTTAAATTTTCATGTTTGATATATTGTTAACTTTTTTATAAAAATATTTTTCAAAAAAATCATATTAAAAATACAAAACAAACAGCTACGTACGATGAGGACGTTTGCTGTTCTGAGCGTTGCTGCCTTCTTGATTTGAATTCATTTTTCTCGATCCAGGCCATTTTCTTCCACTTCCTCGAGCATCTGCAACAATTTCACACATGTGACAATATTGAATAAATGCGAGAGAAAAAAAAGATTAAAAACATTTGTTTATTTAAATTAATAATAAAATATTAAAAAAAAATTCCATTTTCAATTACTCGAAGAGACCGATTCGTCGGAGATGTTAGCCGTGTGCAAATCCAAAACGGAACTACGATTCGAACTAGGCAAGGAAAATTGTTCGTGGGAATCTGAAACAGAAATATTTTCCCGTATGGAAATAAATAAACTTATGAAAATAAATTATTAAATACTAGAGGTAGATTGTTCCATGAAAAAATTGCTGACACCTGACGGCTGTTTATTGATACTGCTAGAATTTTCTGAAAAATTCAAAAGAAAAAAGGCAAATCCAACGTAAATCAATTTCAACAATATTATTATTATTATTATTATTATTATTCATTTTATTACTGACGACGATCTTGAACATCATCAATATGTACAACATGTTTTTTAATAATATTAATAAACTGAGTTACTTTTCTTCGAACAGCTGTTCAACGTCATTTTAATGAATTTTAATAATACTTTGATAATTTTATAAATTTTCATTGTTTTTATTTAGTTATGCAAAAGTAATTAATTACACAATCAGTAAAAAGCAACATTACAAAAGAACAGCCTAGAAATAATATTTCACTCACATCAATCATAATAATTGTAATAATAACTGCATTGTTGAAAATATTTCCTGTTTATATATATATAATTTAAAGCGAAAGTAAAATGATCATTTCTTTATCTGAGGAACATATTAAAATAATGCAAATACCTTCAATGACTTTTTGTAATTCTTCAAATAAAATTGAACCGAATGCTGGATCACGTTCAACAAAATTTCCTTGATTCATCATTAATAAAATTGCTCCAGTACAACCAGAGAATCGATGCATGTTCATCTCTTCAACTGGAACGTTGTACTTCCTAGCCACATGTATCATCCATCCAATTACATCATCAATTGCCCATTCCAGTACTGGCTTTGTTCGAAAAGAGCCCAAATCAACACGGTCCACTATAAATAACAAAATTTACTTAAAATAAACAAACAAATACATATATTTATCATAATGATATTGATAATAAGTTTTACAATATTTTGACAACAATATGATATTTAATTTTATGAAAAAAACAATATTCACCTTTCGGCAAGGATTTAAATTCAACGGTACAAGCGCTACGACGAAACATGTGCGATGGATTTATTTCTAAAAAAATTCAAACAATCATCATTTCACAATACGACCAACGTAGCTCACTCAATCAGCAACACAATATGAATCATTTTAAAAAAATAAGAATATTGATTTTTAAAATGGTTAAATTAAAATTATACATTTTGAAAATGTAATGTAAAACATAACAAAAGAATAAAATACCACACACAATAAATACTACCCCTGTCAATTCAAAATACCCAATAAGAAAATAAATAATCAACAAATAATATGAGATTTTAATAATGCAACTATTATAGAAAATAAAAATACAATGAAAATGCATTTTTATTGACTATAAAGAATTTTATATCAATTTTGTCTTTTAAAAAAAGTTACAGCTCATTTGAGTAGAGGATTATCAGGAAATAAAAATGTTTTTTTTGCAAAATTGTATTTAAAGAATAAATAACTTGCTGTGTTTATCAAAAATTAATATGTCAACTGTGCAATTTTTTGAAACGCAACTGATGACGGCTTTTATTAATTTTTTCAACAATTCAAATAAATTACTTTTAAATGAACAAAAAGAGCAATATTTCAATTTTCTTCAAAGTATTAAAATTTAAAAAAAAATAAAACAAAGTGCAGTATTGAATGATTTTGAATAAAATGAAATTAATCACGTTGAAATGTCAATCTGAAATGATGAATAAAAAAATTAATGAATGAATGATTGAAATGAAACATTGATGATGACATGATGATAAAAAATTGAGCATCATGCAAATATACACGTGTATACACACACACCCTTTACTTTATATATATATATATATGTGGATAGATGTAGATGTAGATGTAAGATTTTTAGGTCAGAAAAATTTTCAAATTGATGCGAGATAAAATTTTATTTTTGAAACAGTTTACCTTGAAAGGAGACGATTGCAACAGATAGCAGAAAATAAATTTTTCACAAGTAAACAGACTGTCGAAAATTCTAGCAGACAGAGAAAATTGCCAGTCAGTCAGTCAAAGAGAGACTGTTGTTGAATGCTGGCAAGTAAAATAAATATATTGCCCCGGTTGTGGGTAAACAAGAGTCGAGAGTTATTCAAAAACTGTTCCACAAGAAAGTGAGATCAATTTTCAACATTTCCCTCCTTTTGTACAGCTACTTCAACGATAAACAAATAAACATAGTTCAGTTCAACAAATAAACAAACAAACAAACAAACAAACAAAGCTAGCTACAAAAACAATCTGAAAATTATTATAATTCAATTTTCAGAAATTCATTCTCAAAATCTACTTTTTTTTTAAAAAAAGCATGCTATTTTCAGTTTACAAACAAACAAAATTGTTTTGTTAAAATTTGAAAGTCATGCAAAAATTAGTAACAATTTTCGTACCACAAATTTCGCCTTCGTCCTTCACCTTCATCTTTCAGACTTGTAAATTACAACATTTGCAAAATCTGCTGCAAGAGAAGTTAAAAATAATTTTAAATGACACTTGTTGCAACCGCAATTTATCAAGCCAACTATCAAGGAACTGAACTTCTTCTATCCAGGAACTGCCAACAAAACGTCCTACATATGTTTAATTGGAACGCAAGTTTGAAAAAAATAATTTATTAATCAAAACATTTGAACTGTAGATTTTTTTTTAAATTTTAATATTGCCAAAAATTCACAACATCTATCATTTCTGTAAAATATATTCATCATATTATATGATGAAAAAAATCTCGATAAAAAACCCTCATATTTTATTATCTACAAATAATCAAAAAGTGTCAATATTATTGAAATTATTAAATATGTAAAATTTTAAAAGTTTTTTCATCATTTCTACTGAGATTAAAGTACACAAGCGAGGAAGCAAGCAAACAACGATATTTACGTATTTGTGATGTACATAAATCGTATCAAAGTCAAACAATGACGGCTTTTTTAACCTCGAAATAAATTTATACCTAATCATCAGTATCGCTCTGTCAATAAGTCAGCAGCATGTGTTCAATTCTGCCACTTCCGCTAATGAAAAATTATTTCATTGAACAACACTATTGACCATTGGAGTGAAAATTTACACAAAAAGGTTTACACTGAATGAGGTATAAAACTTCGTCGTTGTCAACATTCTTAACCAATTATCGAATTCATCAAATACAAAAGTGATAAGCAATCTTGGAAAAAAAAACGTTTTTTTTTCTCACTTCAAATCTCAAACTCATTGATAACACTGATGCTGCTTGAAACTTGCTAACAAACTTGAACTTGCAGTTCAGGACTGTTTGTTAAATAAAAAATATTAAAAATCAATCCACTTGTTAAATACATTCAATAATATTGAAAATAACTTGCATAAAATAAAGAATAAAAGAACTACATAAGTTTTTTGAAATTAAAAAAATAATATTTCATAATAATATTGAAGAAAGTTAAATGTTGAAAAAATATCAGAAAGTAATGACAATAGCAAACATTGCGTTTGGTATCTGAATGGCGTACCTCTAATGAATCAGAAAGGGATCTGTTAGCATTTGTCATACAACAATATGCAACTGTTAGCATAAAATTGCATTTTCTCTGTATTGCAAATAAAAGTTGCTGCAATTCCGGCTAGAAGAAATTTTATTCAAAAATTTTGCATTTCACCGATAATTATTAATATCGCAACGAAAACATGTTTACTTAACAGCCGACTGTCAGCAACACATGCTACTATTAAAAGATAAAAAAAGCAAACTGAAAAGCAATTTCTGCAAAAATGGACATCAAAAATATGCTTTGCATTTGTGTGCAAAATGCAAATGAACTCTCTTACCTCTGGACCTTGATAAAAAGTGAAAAAAATTATTTAATAACTTGGTAACCAATTGCGCAATGCCGCAAAAGCGTATTTGCAACCGGAATTTACGAATTTAACACTACCATATGATCGGCAGGTTCAAATTCAGCAAACTTGAAGTTGCAAATCAATTTATCTCAAGAAAAATGACGAATTATGATGATTTATTTTTTGTCAATTCTGAAAATAAGAAATTATTTATGGTGATCTTGGAGGTATAAGATGTTTTATAAATAATTAGGTGCCATGAACTTGGTAATTTTTAGCCTACAAAAAAGCACATGTCATTCATAATCAAATACTTTGCTTATTTACAATGCTACATTTCTATTTCAGTTATCAAATGTGTGTTCTGCATATGGCTGATAATTATATAGCTTCTTCTTCTTCTGATATATCCTTTAGATTTGATTTTATTTTCTATCAAATATTTTAAGTTTTGTCACTTAATTAACTTCGACCGATGAGCATTATTCTTATTTTGCATAAGGCAGTTAATTGAAACGGCTTCACTAGTTATTTTTTTTTTATAACAAATCTTTAACCAACTTTGGGTAATTTAAACTTCATATCCGCTTATTCTACAACTTTTTAAACAGCTTCTGTTTCTCATATCTGTAGTATTGTGGCATAGTAAACTTTATTTTATTTGTTTTCATTTTTATGAAATTTCAAACAACTTTAGTTGTTTTAAGATATTTGTTATCTTTTTACATTTACATACCTGATGAACTAGCATACAATTATGTTTGAAAAGTTTATTTTGACTGTTTTTATTTTAAATACATTAATCTTACAATTTGTTTTTTTTGGTTCATTACTAAAATAATAATTCACACAGATGTTTGTAATTATTTTTCATTTATTATTAA
Source organism: Trichinella pseudospiralis (assembly GCA_001447645.1). NCBI lineage: Eukaryota > Metazoa > Nematoda > Enoplea > Trichinellida > Trichinellidae > Trichinella > Trichinella pseudospiralis. Next base: position 48,237 of record JYDV01000171.1, read on the forward strand.
TAATCATGTGAATTTTTGAAATGTGAAAATTTTTCAAACTAGATCACAATTAACTGTTGAGTATATTGTTTTTAAAAAAAGATCAAAAAAGTCCCATTTGTCTTTAGTGAAATTTTTACACTTTAAACATAAAAAACTGCTTTTATATCTTTTGATTAATTTAAAATTTTAAAGCAAAATATTCCTAATGAAAAATTATTCCATTTTAATTAATTGTAAATAAACGTTGTATTCACAACTGACTCGGATCCAACTAAAATTGCACTAATGCAAAGTAAGTATGATCACACCGTATGATTACAGTATTCTTGACAAACACGTGATAATTGTTTCAGTTTGCGCCAATGGAAAGTAGAATTTGAAGTCTCGTTTGAAGACAATTTAATTAGAATGACAGCTGATGAACAGTAAATTGTAAACTTGCATTTCAGTGTGAATATTTGCAAATTTAAATTTTGTTTAAACGTACAATCTTTTCATTTCAAAATGCATTTCGTTGTCGTGTTTAGTTGTTCAATGCCTGCTTGTTGTTGTTTATTATTATTAATTTTTGAAGCAAATGAATTTGAATTTGTAAATTTATTTAACTTGTCAATGTTATGTTGAGTTAAAATGAATTTTATTCTTCACTGCTGCGTGAATAGATTGTGCCAATTGAAGATTATTGTCCTGTGATGAGCAGGATGTTGATGTGATATAAATGTTGTCTTTTTTTTGTTTGAAACTTAATTTTCAATTCTGATAATCAATTTATTTCAGTTGTAAGTCATCTTGTTGAATGTTTTACGCACCGACTGAACAAGATCATGATGACTTTGTTCAATTCTGTCAGCTTTTGTCGAATCGAGTGGCGCAGGTAGTGATTCAATCCCGGCTTGGGAAAAAAATTCGAACGGAAATGTTAGCACCGTCTGGTAAGAATGACTGGTTCAATTTGAATATCCAAGAATGGCCAGAGGTGAATGAAGTGATGAGCAATTCGTTGGAAAATAAGTATTTGCCAGAGTTGAAAAAGTTGAGCATTGTCATTTCGTTGAAAACGGTCGACGGTAGTTCGTTGATGCTGGAAATTTGGGAACTATCTTACGACCAGAACAAGGTCGACTCCACCGTGAGCATAAGGAATCACTTGTACCACAGGATGGGTGTACTGTTGAGGTCGGTGATATGCGCCACTAGGCAAACGCCAGTTTACAAGCACTACGCTCGCAATCAGCATCCGGATGCGTTTATTCTTTGTTATCAAATTCGTGGTGATTCACCGTCGAAAGAATTGCTTGGTGCAGATGCAAAGCATTATCATCTGGCTTGTCTTGGTTGTCCATTTGGTACGATTCATTTGAATTTGTATTTTCGTATGAACATGGTTATTGATACTGCTGATCCAGTGGTAAATTACTTTGTTGTTTATTTTAATTTTGAACCAATTGAAGTTTACCATGCTTTATTATTGCTTTTTATTATTTGAAGTCAAGTTTATAAGAGAGGCAACTGCTGATTTTCAGATAGCATCTCCGATGGAAAGATTGTCAGCAACTTCAGCTGGTGACGAGTTCTATTATAAAAAGAATTTGAAAAGTACACCTCGTGATGTGCCGTCGTATTCAACCGAGTCGTACAGAACGGTGGCTGAACATGCCATGCAATCTGTACCATCGGCTGATCTTAATCAAAACGGTATTTGCACGAAAGAGAGCGACGATGACGATGATGACGAGTACAAAGATGCGCTTTTGGATGATGCTGATGATTGTTTGAACAAAAATCCTTTCCCACGGTCAGCCGCAGCTTGCAACGGTGTGAATTATTTGAATATAATTTTTTTGACCACTGTGAATTAATGATTGTCAGGTTTTGTTGTTCAATTTGAATTATGTTTTTCATTTATATGCAGACGATACGAGATGGCCGAATTCGGAACCGAATTGTCCGAGAACGTTCACGCCGAGTGTGATGAGCAGCAGCGAAGGGAACGGCTTTTCGCCTCTACCGTTTGAACGGTCGCTTCACAGCTTGTTGCAGGACATGCAAATTGACCATTTGACGGATTTGGCGAACGGTCAGTTGACTGACCACGACCAACATCGAGGAAGTGGCTTGTTTGGCGGTATGCCGTCGCCGCCGCTGGTTGCGGTCGAAGATTACACTCTCTGGAGACAGGCGGAGCAGTACGTCAACGAGAGCCAGCAACAGTTGGTCCACTGTTTGGCGTCGGATTCGGAATCCGATGACGACGACGCCGACGCTGACCAGTGTCCAGCATTCGGTGCCCGGCACAACTTCGCCCAGCTCGACTATTTCTACAAGCAGTGCAAAAGCGCGCCGGCTAATTTGGGCTCGTTTGTCCGTTGCGTGCCGCGCACTTTTGTCGCGCGCTTGCACGCCGGCGGCGTGCTACAGTCGAACTACGTCGCCAACAGCAGCGCCCTCAACTCTGGTGACCTACTTTCTCAGTTGACCTACTTTGATAGTCTGAAGGCGACGTTCGACGCTTTTGTCCATTCTTTGCAATGCGACGACGACGACGACGAGCCGGATGAAGATGAGCTCGAAGATGACGACAGGAAGAATAAAGCAAGCAGTACTCGTCATCATTGACAACAAATTGAGCAACAAAAATTTTTGTTTATTTGTATGTTTATCAATGTTATAAAAAATCTGGTAAGCCAGATTTATTGTTGTGAATTTATTCTGTTTTTTGTTGTGTAAATAAGGAATAAACATCATTATCCTTTCACTTTATGCTTATTGCATTTGTTTATTCTTTTTGCTTTCTATTGAACAATGAAACTTTTTGTCGGTGAATTTTGTTCTCCTTTTCCATTGCAAAACATTGCTTTTTGCTATGAATAAATAAGTAAATGAAATTCTTACTACAGTAGTATTATAATGATATAAATTTCGCTTTGCATGGTAAATGTAAAATTTTACTAAATGTTATCGCCGCTGACATTTAATATAAATTATGAATGAACGTCGGTGACCAAATTCTGTTGAGCAAAATGGCTAATTAAATAGCAAATTCAAAAAAAAACTATTATAAAAACAAGTAAAATCTATTTCGCTTTAAACTTTCTGCTGCTGCAATAATCCACGTTCTGTCGCAAGCGCACTACGCATTAATTATAATATGAACGGCTCGTTTCCAAATGAGAAGTATATCGACAGCACTAGAAATCAAATGACCTATTCTATCTGTTGTTCGTATTACTTCATTTTTTTGCTTTATCCGCCACCCTGGATGGCAACGGAGTTCCTGAAGCCAGATGACGTCCATACAAACTATAAATAATATGATTTTTTTTAAAAAAAGCTTTAAATGCTTTATTTATTTTATTAACTTACTATTTATAAGTTTCTGATCGGAGATAATTCATAATCTGAGCTTCACCTTTTTGCAATTGATCAGCAATCGGTGCAACCCAAGGGTTGTTATCCAAGCGTAACACTTGCTTGCTTCCAACAACATCTAGCTGTCCTGAAAAAAATTTCAATCACAAACAAATCAAGCACAAAATAATAAATTAATAAATATACCTATTTCTGGTGGTAAAACTGTCAGCCGATTTCCTTGAATGTGCAACTCTTTCAAACGAGACAATTCACCAATTTCTTTCGGTAAAAAGATTAAATTATTATCGCGCAAAACTAGCTAAAATTAAATTCAAATCAATTTTTATCAAAACATCAAATTCTCCACTGCACTCTACAATTTGCAACTTTTTCAAATTACAAACTTCCGGCGACATGACTTCAAAATGATTATCACCAAGGTACAAGGCTCTTAATGCTTCTGCGTAGACAAACTATATGACAATGAAAACAGTTTTTTTTGAACAAGCATGTCATTACCTAACATGAAGAAATTGCCGGGCAGGCTCTTTTCATTTAAATTATTACAAGTTAAATCAAGTATTTCCAACGATTGAAATGAACCAAAGCCACGTGGAAGAGTGCGCAAACGATTGCATCTAAATTGGAAAACTTTCTTAGCTTCCATTCATTCATTCAAGCGCTATTAAATGCTACCCTAAATTCAAAACACGCAATTTTGACAACGAAGATATTGATGTAGGAAGTTCCTAAAAGTTGTAAAAAGCAAATGATATAACAAATGAAAAATATACATTCAGCTGTGATAATTTTACTTCAATTCGATTATTCCAAAGCCATAACATTTCAAGTGCTGCTAACTCAGCAATGCTGGGTGGAACAACTGAAACAAATTATTAGAAGAAACAAAGCATTAAAGCAAATGCAAACATTTTCGTCACCTGTGATCTTGTTATGACTTAGAGTGAGCCGAGTTATATTAGGATATGAAGCTAAATGATTCCAATATTAAAAAATATTAACGTCAAACATGAAATATGCACTTACAAAGGTGAGCAACTTCACCAAAATTGCAAATTCCTTTTCCAACAAGATCAACCTCGGATTCGTTTTCCTTTCCATCTGCCTCTTTTCTAACCATTTTGAATTCTTTAAAAAAAATTTTAAATTTCAAACTAAACAAATGTAAGCATATAGAAGAATATAATACTTAAACAAGAAATTCGAGAAGAATTAATTCGATGATAAGCTTAAAGAGTACATCAACAAGAGAAAATAAATAAATTACAGTATGATAAAATTGATGCTGAAGAACAAATAAAATTATTGCGCAACAGTAAAAAGGAATAATAATAAAATTAATAAATAAACTTAAAAACAAAATTAATATTAAATTCATCACCACATTTTAATTTTAACAAACAAATTGAAAATAATACGATTTTTCTTACTACAAGTTTAAAATTTTCATAATCAACTTTTAAAATTATTTCATCAAATATTAATAAGTATTAAATTTTATTTTTTACATATGCTTTTCTTTTTTTATTAACTTGATTTTATACAGTAAATACAGTAAATGATAGGTGGGATAAATGATTTATATTACTTACTTTTGGTCAGCGGTCTGTTTATTACGTTTTTAACATGTATGTTGCAATTACGAAGAACGATTTGAGGTTCAAATGGCAGATATTTATTTATTTATTTATTTTCTTGCATTTCAAATTATGAAGCATTGTTTTATTATCTTATTTCAGTTGCCTTTTTATGTTGCTTTGTTAATTTTTGCAATATTTAATACATATGATTATGTTATAGTATTTCATAGTTTTAATGTTCAAACCGAAATGTGGAAACCGATATTACTTGGCGTCTTTGTACATTGTATTCTACTTTATGCAGCCCTTGATATATTTTATTCATCACCTGTCATTCATGGAATGTCTCCACAAGGAGCCAGCTCTTCGCCACCTGCCAGGCGGCTTGTATTTATTGTAGCTGATGGACTCAGAGCTGATACTCTGTTTTCAAAAAAGCGTTGTTTACAAAGAAATTCATTGTTTTTGCGGTATTAGTTTCACTTTAATTTCAATGCTTTCAATGCAAGCTTTTCTTTTTAGAAGAATGAGTCTCCGGGGTTCTTGGGGTTATTCACAATGCCGGGTGCCAACTGAATCACGCCCTGGCCATGTTGCTTTATTGTCAGGTATTTATGAGGACGTAAACGCTGTTACTCGTGGATGGCGTGAAAATCCAGTAGAATTTGATTCTGTTCTTAATCAGTCACGTTACACATGGGCTTGGGGAAGTCCAGATATAGTTTCCATATTTGTTAAAGGTAGCCAGTTGTTTAATTTTTTATAATTTTTTAAAAATATTGTATATTTTTAGGCAAGTACGCATCTCACATTTTTGTCGACGCCTATGCATCAGAAATGCAGCAGTTTTATCAAGACAGTTCACAGCTTGACAAATGGGTCTTTGATAAAGTTGAGGTAAATTATTTATTTAAAATCGTTTTACAGTTCTTTTTTTTATTGCTGTTTAGTTCCTCAACCGTTGACTTATTGTTTTTCAAGGTGTCTTAAATTGAGGAAATGGAAAATTTTAAAAATGCGACTGAATCGTAGTAAAGTTATTTAATTGAACATTACCTGGGTATGCTTTTCTAGTGATTCAACAGATTTATGTAATCAGCTTAATTTTTTATGTAAAATAATAAATTAAGTATTTTACTTTTATAAAATGAAAATGTGAACGTTGAACAATAATTTCAAAAATATTTGTAAACTGTTTTTGATGTATTGATTTTCAAGTACAAATGAAGCCATATTTTTGTTTGTCTGTTTTTTTTTGATAAATTTTGAAAATGACGTAAATTATTCAAAAAAAATATTTATCGTCAAGTAATTTCCACTTGACTATTTGTAAGTATGTAAGTTTTGTTTCAGAAATTTTTGAACGACTCTTATTACAATTCAACACTTCGTTCTATGGTAATGGAGGAAAAAGTTGTATTTTTTTTGCACCTGCTTGGGACAGATGTAGCCGGACACAGTTACAAGCCTCATTCAGAAGAGTACGAAAAATCAATATTACTCGTTGACAGAGGAATTGAAAGGCTTTATGAATCGTTTGAAAAGTTTTTCAACGATGAACAAACCGCCTACGTGTTCACGTCGGATCACGGCATGACCGACTGGGGCTCGCATGGATCTGGTACTTTGGATGAAATTTCTACACCTTTGATTGCCTGGGGCGCTGGCATTCGTACCTCTACCACGCCGAAGAATGCACCGCCCTGTTGGAATAATATTGACGAACAGCACTGCAGAATAAATCAAGTAAATTCTTCTCTTCGCCAGTATTGAAAAAATTGCAAACTTTTCTACTTTTATCTCAGGTGGATGTTGCACCTTTGCTGGCGTCGTTGATTGGTATCAATTTTCCCATGAATTCGGTTGGAATTTTGCCATTGGATTTGTTGAACGTCTCACAGAAAGCGGAATCGTTGTTAATGTGGAATAATTTTAAACAAATTTTGGATCAATTTTTGTTGCTGAGAAAGCGAAAAGTTGAAGCTTACTTTGAGATGTTTTTCAGAGAGTTCAACGATTTTTCCTTTGCTAAAATGGAAATGTTCGTCAAAACGGTTGAACAGTTGCTTGTTCAGAAACGTTATTCGTATGTTGTTCATCTTTGCCAGAAGTGGATTCCGACCGTTTTGCGAGGCGTTGATTATTATCACCGGTATGAACAGCGCTTTTTGTGCTTTTGCATAGTTTGCTGCTTCGTCACGTGGATAGCTTGTGCAATTTCGTTCGTTTTCGCAAACGATGGTATAATGAAGAACGATTTCACCTTTATGCACAGTTCAGCATACGTGTATTGGATGTTTTGCTTTTTTGCTTCAATTTTCTGCTTGAACTCATTTGCATTTTCATATTATCTATATGCACTTTTGCCATTTTATTTGTACAACGTCGCGACAACTGGCAAAACCAACATTAAACTGCTGTTGAAGTTCTATAAAGTGAACATCTCATTTATGGTGGAAATTATTTTGACTGTAATTTTCGTTGAAATGCTGCTGGCATCGTTCTTTTATAGAACATCTCTTGTCGTATGCAATGCAATTTTAATCTTCTGGTCGTTGAGAATCAACCTGCACGATTGGAAAATTAAACTTTTCTGGATCGTCCTTTGCATGATAACTTCAATTTTTTTAAATCTACCCGTCGTTGGCCAGAGTCCATTTTATTTCATGGTTATCGGTTTTAGCGGTTTCATTACTTTGTTCTTCTCGTTGCTCAAGCTATGCAACTGGACCAAAAGCAATTGCAGATATATTCATCCATTGTGCATAGTGTTTCATTTCGCGTTGACGGTGAATCTTTCACGAGCTACAACTGAGCTGGAAGAACCGCTTCCTTCGGCTTGTCGTTTGTGCAGTTGGATTTTGTTGATCAGTTCTGCCTTCATGCCACTGATATCCAATACCAGAGTGATAGTGCGGCTGCTGGCTGTTTGGTCGTCGGTTTTGTTACCATTATCTTTGATGAGTGTCAGCTATGAACCGATATTTTTCTCATTCTACGCAATTCAACTCTGCGTGTGGATTTGGATCGAGATGAAGCTGGACCGTCATGGGCGGATGTTCTGTTTGCAAGATTTGACTTTCAAAGCTGAATGCCGATTTTTACAGTCCATGGCTTGCATGAGCGATATTCGGAAATCGACAATTTTTATCTTTTTCTTACTGTTGGGATTTTTTGGTAAACTCTTGTTCACTCGTTTGTTGTAAACATCTTTTTGGTTTTTGTTAATTTAAATTTAACCTTTAGGCACCGGTAACATTGCCAGCATTAACAGTTTTGATCCAAAATTTGTTATGTTTTTCGTCAGTGAATTCAGCCCATTTTTGATGGGTGCACTTTTGATGTTGAAAATTTTACTTCCGCTCTTGTTTGCTTGTTGTGCATTACGAGTGTTGGAATTGTTCACTTGCTCAAAGCTGAGCACCATCTATTGGTATGCAGTCGTCATTTGCGATCTTCTTGCCCTGGTGAGGAAATGTGTTATTATGGAAAAAATTAATTTAATTCAATTTAATTTAATTTTAGCAATTTTTCTTTCTTCTCAAAGATACGGGCAGTTGGTTAGAAATTGGTGAAAGCATCAGTCACTATGTGATTGCGATGACCTTGGTCGCGGTGGTAATGACTCTTTATCCATTAGCACGATTTTTGACTAACTGTGAACTTTTTCCTGAGAAAGTTCACTTGCCTTAACACGTGATTCATTTTTTATACTTTGGAAAAATGTTTGCAAAAATAAGTTACGGTTGTACTTGCAGATATATGATTAAAAAAGAATAAAATGGAATTTTTTATTTTTTTTGAGACCAAGTGATTTTATTGTGCTTTGAAAAAAATTATGCAATGAAAATTTAATAATGTTCCTTTTTAATGACGTTCCACAACTATGATAGATGATAGAAAAAATTGATTCAAAAGAAAAATTTTTCAAGAAAAAATTTTCATTGGTTTGTACTTGACTATACACATTCTACAGTAAGACAACTCTTCGATGGATGAAATACGCTGGTGAGAAGGTGTCGTGAATGTTTCGGCGAGCATTTTTTTCACTTGTGAGAACATGAAATGTTTAATTTATTTCACAATTGTCTCGGTGTTGATTTGGGGTGAGTTTATGAGGAAAATATCATATTGAAGATTTTTTTGTTTTGTAATTTTTTTGTCGTTTAATAATGTGAAAAATGTTTGCAGGGGATGTTGCCAATGAAGTTCGATGCAAGTTTTACATTTCGCCTCTGCTTCCTGCTCATTTGGACGTTAGAGAAGGCTTGCTCGGTGCTGGAAATGTCAGCACGTCAAACAGTGATGAGCAGATCTGCTTTCCACAGTTCAGCCAGTGTATGACTATATGGCAATACTACCCTGGCAACGAAAACATCACAACAATTTCTCTCCAAGGTAGTTGTTTTGTATGATTTTTTTAATTGATTAATTTAAAAAAAATTTGTTTTTTTTATTCAAAAAAATATTATTCAATAATTCAGATTAGCTGACGTGTAATTTGCAAAAATGTTCCATTATTATTGTTTTTCATTTTTATCTTGTCAAAACATTCTCTGTCGTTCGATTGTTGCACTTGCAAGCAAGCAAAATTTGACTAAGAAAAACTGCAAACGCTTGCTTTTACCACACAACATTGTTGTATCTTTGATTGAAATCTCAGACGTTCACCTTGGTTGAAGTTGTTCGTCAGTTGAATTGAAAGTTGATTTGAAATTTGTTCTCTCGTTGATCAATTTTAATTTTGAAATTATTTATCACGGTCAGTGATCAATTTGGCGCCTCGGGTAAGACTTTCTCAAATGACAACTGTTCAACAAATGTGGCAAAAATTGTTGACCGTTGTTTTTCAACTTTGCAGCTGTTGATAGATTTTTGATAAGTTTAAATTTGAAGCTTAAAAATATTTTTTTTAAAAAGTCTTCTGCTTATTCAGGCTGCTGGAAAAGCAATGACTACGACTGCGAACGGCACAGATGCATCGCTCACGCGGATATTAACACCGAATTTTTGACGCATAGTCGCTATTGCTGTTGTTCATCTTCACTTTGCAATGAAAATTATACATTCGAATATATTGCCAAACGTCCAGCAGAAACTCGAACCATCACCGGTATGTGTATTATTGGTCAATTTGTATTCTTCAGTTTTGCTCATTGATTTTTACTGAATAGCTCTGAACTTTTGACCTTTTCGTTATATATATATATATATATATATATATATATATATATGTTTAAAGTGCATTTTATGTTGAAATGCAGTGGTGTAATTTAATTGAATAAAAAAATAATAACAATAAGGACAAAATGTTTATTTTTCAAAATTGAGATATATTTAAATTCAATGTCATTCGTTGTATTTTTTAGTATTGTGTTTACAAAAGATTTATGTGCAGTGTATTAAATTTATTTACAAGTTGTTAAAAAATTTGATAATTGAAATTAGAAAAAGAAAAGAACAAATTGACTCTGAGAAATTGTTTAGCAGGAATTATTTATTAATAACATCAATATTATGACAGGCGAAGGTTGAAAATTTATTTTTAAAATATTATCAATGTCAAACTTAATGGAAAAAGTATTTTTCATTGTTAAATTTAGTGAAGCCAAAAATAAAAATATTGACTTGTTTATCATTTTAATATTTCTCATGTTGATTTTCATTTGATTTTTAAAATTATTCGACCAATCTGAGCATCTTTTTTTTTCTGTTGTAAAATTTGTTTTATAATGATTATTTTTCTTTTTTTAAAAAAAAAAGAAATTATATAAAAATGCAAATACGAAATGTTGCAGATGAAAACAACGGTGTTAAAGAGTTCACAATTTCGATAAGCATATTTGTGCTGTTCATCGGCGTCGCGTTGATCGCGTTGGTTTATTTGATTGTTCGACTGTGCTTCACTTCCGGCTCGTGGTTCACCTTTTGCAGCAAACAGTGCTTCGACAAGAGGCGGTTGTTGTTGTTCAACAAAACTTGCACCGGCTTGGATGAACACCACCAGGGCGTGGACCCGGCCGACCTTGCACTGTTGCACGTGCTCTGCAGCGGTCGATACAGTAGCACTTGGTTGGCTTGGTTTGGCTGCTCCACTGGTCGCCACGTGGCGGTCAAAGTATTTGCCAACGAGGCAGGATCCAGCTATGCCAACGAGCTGGCCGTGTTCAAGCTGCCGTTGATGAACCACGACAATTTGGTTCGCTTTTATTGTTGTTCTGGCGGCGGCACCGGTGCCAACAAGGATGTGAACAATCATCCGCTGGGCAAGTATTGGTTGGTCACTGGCTACGAAGCCGGCGGAACGTTGACTGACTTTCTCAAGGTGAACAAATTGTCTTGGATTGAAATGTGCCGCATGGCTGCTTCGGTGACCAGGGGTTTGGCACATTTGCATTCTGAATTGAAATCTGGAGGTGAGAAGAGAAATAGAAAGCGTGTTGTTTCTTTTTTTTTTTTTTATATCAAAATCTTTCATGAAAAAAAAACAAAATTAATTTGGTTGGTGAAAAGATAAATAAATAAATATTTAAATTTTGTTAGGCTTAGTGAAACCAGCCGTTGCACATCGAGATGTGAAGAGTCGAAATGTGCTTGTTAAAAGCAACGGCGAGTGTTGTTTGTGCGATTTCGGTTTTGCCATCATCTTGGACAAGAGTGCTCTTTGCAAAAATGGAATTTGTACATCGTTGACTGAGGTTGAGTTGGGTTGAATTGAATTTTTATTAAATTTTTTTTTAAAATTATTATTGCTTTAATTCAGGTTGGAACCTTCCGCTATATGGCACCTGAATTGTTGGAAGGAGCGGCGAATTTGCGAGATCCGGAGACAACGTTGAAGCAAGTCGACGTGTACGCTTTGGGGCTTGTTCTTTGGGAAATCGTTTCCAGATGTCAGCACGTTTACATGATGAGTCGTATGAGAGAAAGAGAGAGAGAGAGAGATGAGAATTTTATTATTTTTTAATAATAAAAAAAAAATTTTCACTTGTTGCAGATCAATCAGTCCCGGAATATATTCTTCCATTTGGTGACGAGGTGCCCATGTGTCCATCTTTGGAGACGATGCAACTTGTGGTTTGCAAGAAAAAGCATCGTCCACTGTTCGCACCGGCCATGTATCAAACTACTCACGGAGTAAGGAAGAAAAACTTAATGGAAAAAAATATCTTATTATTTTTGATGATTTTGAAGAGAAAAAAAAAATTTTTTTTTTAATATGATTTAAATTTTTTTTCGATGAGTTTGGTTAATTAATTTTTAAAAGAAGAAATAATTCTTTTTTTTTTAGCCATTGAAAAGTCTTCGAGAATTGATTGAAGATTGTTGGGATCAAGATTGTGAAGCTCGAATTTCTTCACTGTGCGCCGAAGAACGATTCCACGAACTAATTTACGCTTATGGTAAATTTTAATTGGATGTTTTTTTTTTATTTTTAATTAAAAAGAAGAAAAAAGAGATTTTTTTTCAAAAAATTATTTTCAGACAATACAGCAGAAACTGAATTTATTGATAATAATAATTATCAACGTTTGAAAAATAAACAAGAAAAGACTGCTGCAGGAGGTGAAGAAGAAGAAGAAGAAGAAGAAGGAGTAGTAGTAGTAGTAGATGGTGATGATGATGATGAAGATGATGAAGGTGGTGGTGATGGAGAAACGGAATTTTTGATTAATGGTCAAATCAGCATGCCGGACAGTGCTGCTGTTGAAAATGGTTCACAAGATTCGAATGCGAATCAATTTTATTACCGAAACAATTTGTCGTCGGATACCAATCGTACAGACACTTCTGGCTTCATCAGCGTTGGTTTGACCACTAGCAGCAGCAGCAGCAGCAGCAGCAGCGATCGCGGCCGAAGTTATAATTCATCTTCAGGTAATTTTAATGATGATTTTATTTTCAGTTTTTTGTTTTTGTATTTTTCAGCTTTAACTTGCTTTGTTTATTAAATTTTCAAATTTATTCCAATTGTACACAGGATATCAGACGAACACGTCCGATTCGTTGACGCCTAGTGATGCTGTTGATCATCATTCAAATGGACAATTGATTCAAGAGAAGAAGAATCAAGGTTACGATGAATTGCATTCAAATTTGAAAAATCTGCAAAAGCAATACAAAAGTACTGCTGCTAATGGCGACAATTTCGACGACGACGACGACGACATCACTTTGCCAAATTTGGCATTGTCAAAATCTCTCCATTACAACAGCAATAATAAGAATCATCCACCGAGGAGGAATGATTTATATCCGCTGCTGTTGGTGAAAAGTACCACTTCAGGCGGCAGTGCAACGACGACGACCAATCCGGGAAATTTGACCATTGATCAAGTTTTGCAGAGCGAAATTTATGAAAAATTGAAAGTTGAAGATGATGATGATGATTTGTCGACAGACACCGGCTGCATGAGTGGTACAACGCAGCTTTCTACCGAAGGTACAACTTCGTCTTCGCGGGATGATGGCAATAGTCAAGCTGAACAACAAGCACAAGATGCAGCTTTTTTTGTTCAATCATTGTACAAAAAACAGTCCACAAAAGGTGACGACACTCTGGCCAACTTTTGCTCCTCGTCTTACAACATAGTTTAAAAGTATTGCTATATTTGAATTAGTGCTTTGTTTTCTTTTTATTGGTTTTTATTTTTATTTATTTTGTTTATTTGTTTGTTTGTTTTTTTTTAGTTATTCATTTGTAGGTGTGTGTGTGTGTGTGTGAGTTTGTGCTTCAAAATTATATGCGATCGATCGCTTGTTGTTTCTGTTGTTGTTGTTGCTGCGTTGCTGCTGTTCACTGATATTATTATTGTACTGTGTGTTTGATGAGGAAATTTCATTTCTTTTTTTAAATTACATATAATTTGTTGTTGAATATATATATATATATATATTTATTTATTTATTTATTTATGTTTTTTTAAAAAATATTTCTTTTTATTTCTTTTCACGAAAGTTGTCTGTTTTTCTTTTTTTACAAATGAGATTTGTTTTTTATTTTTTATTTTTGTGAAGATGTCACGGGCAAAAATTGTTATAACATCTTCTTTCTGTTTTTCACATTATTTATTTATTTCTTTTTAAAAGATGCTTAGCCGAGTGATCATTTTGTTCTTTTTATAAAAATGTATTTACATCTATTAGCCATGCACGTTGCTCTCTCTCTCTCTCTCTCTCTCTCTCTCTATATATATATATATATATATATATGTTATATTTGTCCAATAGTGAAGTGAAATTTCCACTTGAAATTATTTATTTATTTGCATATTTATTTAGTTAGATTTATTTGAAATGCATTTTTTTTCAATTATTTATATATCTGTTCGGAAAACATGTGATATTCATCATTGTTCAGATGAAATTCGAACAGGTATAAAATTTGTATTTGTCATGCAATCGTCAGTCAGATGCTTTTCTCTCTCTGTTTTTCTCAGACATGGAAAAATGTAATTTTCAATTAATTCAGTTTAATTTTTCATGTGTAAACTGTAAAATTTTGTTTTGTTTTTCTATTAGAAAATATATTTATGAAAATTTTATTCCAATTGTTGTTCGCTCTTTTATTTTCATTTAAATAAAAATATAAAAATATGAATTGTAATAAAAATTTCAAATCAATGTTCATAAATTAACTGTTTTTTGTCAATGATTGCAATTTTACTTGCATTGACTTTTGATCCTCCAATGCCTCCATTGTAATATATATGTCTGGTCGAATGGACAAACATGATCATTTTACATTTAATTGAGATTAATCTAGATCAATTAATAATTCTACGACACGATACGATGTTTGTTTGAATAAAACAAACTTGGCTTAGCTCGCGTCGCGTACACACACGCACACACACAAAGCAGGCATACGGTAAGTAGGACTGTTAATAACGGTGTACAATTTTATTGGCATTTTTTTGTTTTATTTTATGACAGCAACATATTCTGAACAGGATAATTTCTATTATTCTTCTTGTTTCGAAATTGTGAACAATATTTTGACAATTTTCCAACGATAAATCGTCGTCGCACAAAATCCCATTTATCAGCGACCAGAGCTGTCTGTCCTGACCTGTCTGTGATGTCTCAAACGAACCAATTAACATAATAAATAATAATAATAATAATAATAATATATACGCTTTGAGTGTTGAATATTTATCCAATTAAAGAACTATTTCGGCAATCGTTTGATGAACGTTATACATTTATAAAACGTTCAATTTCAATTCATAATCATAAAATGATAATTTCAAAATAAAAAAATAAATTATCTTCGTAGTTTTTGTGCATTATCCATTTGCAGAATTAATAAGTAACATTTTTATTGACTACAAATCAATAACAAAATCGCATGTCAATGATATAATAATTAATAATTATGAGGAGAATTGATTATATAAGTTTTCAACGTTTCCCATAATGTTTTTTCTTCCATTTCAAAATTTCTTCATCCGATTCCAAGTCGGCAATTTTTCTAGGCTCCTTTGTTAAGCATATTCCACAGTGCAAGTGCCGTTTGTCGGCAGTTGGTTGCATTTTGTGCTTCTCTTTGCAATAACCAAGATATACACCAAGTTCTAATTCTTCTGTACTCAGCAAATAAGAGAAACTATCGCCCAAGGAAGACTAATCAAACACAGTTTGCTTTGAAAATTCAAACCAATACAAGAGAAATAAATACACTTTTACCACTTTAGCTATAACAATATCCCCCTCTTGAAAACACTCGTACATGTTGATTTCTGATTCATTTTTCGCAGAACCGTATACATTTTCTTTCCTTGACGAAACAATAATTACAGTATCAATCAATACCAAAGAGCAAATACATCAAACAAGTGCTTTACCGGAGAATGCCTACAAATGGGTGAGGCAAAATATTGTTCTCAACCATAAGTATGGTGCATTTTGCATATTTATTTGCAACACCAGTGACCTGAGAAGAATAAGAAGAAGAAGAAAAGAAATTTTTGAAATGCTAAATTATATATGCTTTGTTCTTTGTTTTTTTTTCTTCAATTAATAACTGATTAATAATTTCTTCTTACCCGACAAGTGACAAACGCCTGAGGTGACGGTAAAATACGTGTTGAAGAATTTTCACGTACAACTTCAACAACAGCCTTGAAAAATGCAAAAAAAAATTATTTTATCAAAAACGATCAATTCAACTTAACAATAGAATGCGGTTTAAATTTTAATACAATAAAAAGAATGAAAAAAATCTTTTTTTTTCACACTCATCTTACGCCATTATTCTTTTTTGTCAATTTCAATTTTCCAGCCAATGAAGCGAAATAATAACAATGAGCCACGAAACAGCCATAACCGGAATCAATGTTGTCGTGTTCTTCAAATAATTGTTCTCCTATTGAATTTTCATATTTCAAAACAAATTTGCATTATCACATTAAAACAAAACAATTAACACCTGGAATTACAAATTTTCCACTGAATTCCTCAATTAAATCGTCTACTGATTTCATCATTATCATCTGACTGGTAAGAAAAATTACACCAAAACCAAAAACATATACGCGACAATGAAGCTAGAAACAAGTAAGTGCATATGAAATTTTAGGCAACAAATTTGAATGACCAAAAACAATAAAATTGATTTTATACAATTTCAAAGTCAACAAAATAAAGCCAAAGTGCTTGATTTTATTTTATACTGTATATATTCAATCGGATTTCAAAAAACTTAGAAATTATAACCGTCTTCCTGTTTCAAGTAAATGCACTGCAATCGATCCCTTTTTCAAGGAAACAACAAGCTAAAAAATATTAATTATAAAAAGTAAAGTCGGTGAAAAATACCGTTTTAACAATTACCGGTATGGATAGCCGCGATATTTCAATCGAAACACTGACAGAAGGAAGCTGAATACGATCACCACCAGACCAATTCCGGCATAAGCATAAACTGACAAATTGGGAAAAAATTAAATCAAAACAACAATAAATAAATAAAATATATTTACAGCGAGTTTTAGAGGATGATGTTTTCATATCAGTAGCGTCGATGAGCAAAATGAATCCCATTGTAATTGACATGTCTACAAAAATTGTGCATTGTAGAAATACTGAAGAAAATAAACAAAATGCAAATTATTTTTTTTAAAAAAAGGATAACACATACAAATAAGTCCGACTATGTATGTTTCAACGATGAACTGCATCTGAGTACCTTGAGAAAAAATTGTCTGAAAAGATCACATCCACAGATATGTTTTGTAAGCGTTATGAAAGTGAAAGAATTTACCCATTGTCCAGTTTTAGGATTATGATAGAAAAATGGAGGACTCCTGATATGATTCCACATTTGTCCTGACAAGAAAGCAAAAGTAATGCACTGAAATATGAAAAATATGTTGAAAAATTTTCCCGCTGATTATTCAAAAAATTTTCAAATTACCAAAGCGAGAAAACCCCAGAGATTTCGATTGTACAAAAAGTCCAAACTGCTTCTCTTCATATACAACAGTCCACACACCAACATCAAGAGCAAAAACAGCGCAACCGGGCCGGCGTAGTTCGGCGGCCGCATCACTGGGATCTTAAAAAAATCATCGATGATTAATGATAACAATAATTATTATTATTACTATAATTTTTCCAACAAATAAAAATTTCAACTCACCACAACGTCAGTTCTTTCTTGTACCCATTTCGCAATCGCTTCGGCTTGTATGCCACTCCTGCAAATTTTTTCTGCCAAATCAAATCCAAATTTATACCACAAACTCACCGTTGAAAATCCATCTTGTCTTGTCGTTTTAAATTTCCACGGGGAGGTACATGCAAAATTATCGGTATTGCGCTAATTCCGAGCTAATGAACAAATTATATCATAATTATTCATAATTGCAAAGTAAAAAAAAATATTTTTTTCTAAACCGTATGAAAAACTTCACCAGCTTCTTCATAATCTGCTAAAACAAAATACAAACGCTTGGAATTCATATTCGTAAAACGATATGAACTCGCGACCACTTCGAATTCATCCTGCACAACGCTGAATAGGATATCACAAATTTAAAACAAATAATTCCAAATAAATCACCAGAATATAAATACTTACCCACAAATTCTACATTGTCTATTACTTTGTGATGTCAACAAAATAATTACTGAATAATTACGTGGTGACGAGCGGACGTACTGTTGGAATTTCGCATTGTTCAACCGAAGCACGGATCTTTTTGCCAGCCAATCCTGCATGAACGTCACCTTCTCCTCTAAACTCTAATTTTCCTTCATTTTTAAAAAAATATTTTTTATCATTTGAAAAAAAATATTAAAATACTACTAGCTGTTCTTTCATCGTTCTCTGCGGATTGATGAGTGGCAAAAAGATCAAACACAACACTGTCGTTGCTAACCAATATGAAGCATTCATTCTACTAAATATTCCAATGTTAAAATCAATATTTCAAACAAATAAATATAAAATATTTTTAAAGTAGAATACAGATTCAACTGCACACGTTATTAGACAAATCAACAACATCTGCATGTGTAAAAATATAATACATAATTAATCATCATAAAAATTAATTCAATAGAGCATTATTTCTTCGAAGTTCCAAAACACTTGAATCCCATCAGTTTCGATACATCGGATTCATTTTTATCATCTTCATCATCCGACAAATCAGCACGTTTCCTTTTCGACTTTTCCAATCTTTTTTGCTTCTTGTACTCGGCCATTTTCCTCTCCTCAAGTAAAAAATAGTTCATTAAAAAAAATAATAATCAATTTTGGAGAATTAATTTCAACAAATACTTCTTCTTGAATTTCTCTCAATCTCTCTTCAATATCGTAGCTTTTCTTCCGCTCTTCTGCTTCTTGCTTTTTTGCACTGAACCGTGCTCTCACATCTTCCAACGTGCTCTTCTTGATACGCATCGACATTCCCATATTTCGTTGATCTAATTAAAAAATATAAAATAAACATTTTAACATTATTAAAATACACGCATTTAATACTTCTCGGATTTCAAAACATTTTTCACTTCGTTTAGATAAATGAAAAATTCCCTCATCACATTCTCACAGCTTTATTGAGAACAAAAAGAAATAAATAATTATCCATTTTTAATACAACATCACCTTACAATTATTTTAAATAGCAACATATTTCTCTGCTTTAAGAAGATTTTCTAATTTTTACAAAAATTTAAAAAAACTAACCGAAATTCAACAGTTATTCAAGAAATAAAAACTTACGTTTCTTCCCATTAATATGATCCAAAAAATTTATAGAATCTTTGACAATACAATCACATACGTTGCAATAATAACTGAAAATACAAAAAATTCACTTCACTTTAAATATATTTAAACATGACGCACATTCTTACCCTCCAGCTTCGGATGCTGGTGTCGATTTGGTAATCACAACTGATTTTCCAACTTTCGAATCAAGATCAATCTATTTTATAAAGACCGAAACGTTAGATTCATTAAAAAGAAAAAAACAACTTTGCAGAAAAAAAGGAAACAACATGATACCAAAACAATAAATTTATTTTAGTACAAAAAATTTAACTTAAAAATCTCATTGCACACTTTAACTGGACTCACTTTGTAATCTCGAGGCTTCAAATATTCTCTTATTTTTTTTTCTCTAGATTCAAAACGTTCATTTGGTTTTTCAGATTCTTCCTCTTCCTCAAGTCTTTCTCTGGCTAAGCGTTCGTATTCAACTTTGTCCCATTTGCGACGATGATCCCCAGGATTAAACGCCGATTCCATCTTAAGAAAGAATGCAAAATAATTATCACTATGAAATAAAGAATAGCTTATTAAATGCAATCATCATATTAAGATACCTTAACATGATAAATTTAAACAATTTAAATTAGAAATGCCAACGTTTGAGCTGCCATATGACAAAAAATAAAGACAAACAACTAGAAAACTAGAAAACAAGAGGAAAAACAAAAGCACTTATAAACAATTTTTGATTTTTCAGACTCCGCAATTCAAACTGAAAATGCATCGAACGCAATATCAGAATAACAAAAGAAAAGCATATCTTTATATATAAATAAGAAGAACGTTTCACTGTATTACAACTTCAAATGTACATATTGTGCATATAAAATAATTTAGAAACATCATACATTACAGACTGTTCAGGAGAAAAAATATACATAATATTAATACAGAGTAGTGTAGAGAGTAATAATTATGGTTAATAAAAATACAGTATAACATATGTAAAAAAATCAAGTTCAATTAAAATGCAATACTTATATATCTCTTTTATAATTAAAAGACAAATAGGTGAACGAATTTAATTTGAATTTATTCCAACTATTGCTATTAATTGATATTTTGACATTACATTTAATTAAATTAATTAAACAGAATTTTTAAAAATGATGTAACCTCATTCAACCCACTGTCGCTACTGATGTTCAGGTTTGGTAGACTGTATTTTTGTTCAAATGGCGAATTCGATCGATGCAGTAAATCATCGTTCAACAGATTATACATATTGAGAAAAGCAGTTTTGTAGATCACAACGTTTACTGAGATGAAGCAACACAACAAAATTGATCGACCGCTCAATAATTCTTGATGGAAAGTAATTCTTCTGGCAACTGTCCTACTGACCTGTGCTGTGCACACTCCACAACTGAATAACAACTATCGCAAACGGCAGATCATATAAGTGTTCACGCAGTTACTTTCTTTATTACCTCGATTAATTATTTGTACTTCCTGTCAACACTTCTGGTGGTTGCCGCTTTGCGCCCACGCGTTAACGCGTTTTGGCGGATTTAAAGCGATGGAGCTTACATGCACTTTTGCTGCCCATCTACCACAACTATCAAAATTTGATCAGTGAGTACAGAAGCCGTCTTATGAGCAATCTGTCCCAGCAGCATCAGCCCACGTCTTTCCCAGGGCATGTTACAACGCAGCTTCCGATACTGTTCTGGTAGGAACAAATGATAAAGTTAAAATTAGATCACTCTGTCATTAAATCAATGAATGTTTATGTTTCACAGATAAAAATTTGCAACAATCATTGCTGTACGGCGGCGTTGCTCATTGCAGGTTTGGCTGAGGCAGACGCAGAGCTGCGGCAATAAAACCTCCCATCCCGCCCAGTTCCAAGACGCCGCCGGCGAGAACCGTGGGTGGTTCCTGGCGACAGACCCTCATGACCCGACAAGTCGGAACCTAATTACCGTCGTTCAGCAGACCGTTTGCTGGCTGCTGATCTATAGAAGAGCCGCAAGCCGGGGGACTGTCAGCAAGATGATAGGGGAACAAATTTTAGTGACCCACCCCAGTTCCCCCTGCGGTGAAATCCTTCTTTATATTGGAGCGGCGAGGAGTGAGACATATCTTTTGGAAGCGAGAGCGGTGACTGACGTGGAGATGAGTAGTACGTGTGGAAGTGTGCCATGAGAATGTTGACGAGAAGACGAGACGAGAGAGCGTGAAAGAACAAGCACAGAGCGACGGCGGACGAACTGGCGCGAACCCGGAGGCAGATCAGCCGACACCCCCCCACCGGCGGTTCGCTACAAATTGTTGTATACCAATCCTCTTATTGTATTACACTATATTACTTGCATATCATTATTCTGCATATCTGTGACTTGTAACTTATTATTGAGTAGTAAGCATCATGTAACGCAGAGTTAAAATGCAACAATTGGTGACGAGATTGGTATAAATTTACAGCGTTGAAAGCTATTAACGGACCGTTTGACTGACGCAAGAGCTAGATAGAGAGCAGCATCGTCCGAATAACTGGTTCATTATGCGTAATAACTTCGTGAACACAACTACTGACATGAAAACGATAACCCACTTTGAAGAGCTTGACATTTCAAATCCGGCAGATTGGGAAGAATATTCTGAACGCTTAGTATGCTTCCTGCAAGCGAACTCCATCCGTGAAGGCACCATAAGGCTGGCTGCACTGTGCAGTGTATGCTGCACGAAAACGTATAGTATTGACATCGCTGCACCCCGCTTCTTCGAAAAAATTTGTTGAAGTTATGAAGGTATTGAGAAATCACTTTATGCCGATATCTTCAGTAAGTACGCTTTTTGTACCAGCGGATGAAGGAGTTGCATCTTATTTAGCAGAGCTTCGCCATCTTGCACAGCACTGCAACTTTGGTGAAACGTTATAGTCTCGACTAAGAGAGCAACTCGTATGCGGCTTGCCAGACGGAAACCTTCAAAACCAACTGTTGACTGACAGAGAATTGACTTTTGCAAAGGTACTTGAACGTGCACTGTTAGCAGAAGTAGCGATTGCTCAGGCATCTGGCATTCGATCACTGAACTCAACAGTCACGACAGAAGTCCAGCATACAAGAAAAGTGACTGTAACAGCTCGATGCGAAACGTTCGCCGACAACAAGAGAGCACTCAACAACAATCACTCAAGCCGTGTTATAGATGTTGTGCAGCACACGCAAAGAACACTTGAAGTTTCATGAACGTAAGCTGGAATTTTTGCAGGCGTTCAGGCCACATCGAGATCGTTTCTAGATCGAAATCACAATCCACTGTGAAGAAAAAATCTATGAAACCCAATCGGCATGCTACAAACTCTGTCGCTGTCGAAGAGGAGGAATATAGAATCAACCGACTTACCACCTCCAATCAGGTGATCAGAATCTTGATCTTGGCGTTTGCTTGTTCACGTTACATTAAGCGATGTTATCATCTTGAGTTTGTTGAACTTTACCATAATTTTTTAGCAAACCAAGTTGAAGCAACAGAGCCGTTAAATTACCTGCTAGACAAAGGTGTGCCGTGGAAATGGACCCGTAGGCATGAAAAAGCGTTTCAAATAGTAAAACGCATATCAATTCAATTTTACATTTTGAAACTTTTATTACTTTAACCCGTTTTAACCCAATATGATGATCAGTTGTCATTGATTCTTTAGGTGTGATGTGCAGCAGCCTTCGTCCGATGGTGACGCTGTTTATTCCAGATCTGGCCGACTCAGAGGGGGAGCCACGGGCGTAATCCCCACCGCCCCGAATTCAAAGGTGAAGGATGCCGCCAGCAACAACATTCAACTGCAGCAGAGAGCAAAGGACGGGCAATCGCGTGTGGCTTCTGAGACCAGGCAATCATTGGACAACACGCCGACGTTGTGCAGCTTGACAGCTCGGACACTGATCTGAGGGCACACCCGCTGATGGTGACCCGTTGGGGCAGCGGATCAAGCAAGCAGTCGGTGTTATCTAGACGCTCTGCAAGTCGGGAGCTGTTAACAAATCAATACCGGATCAAATTTCAGTGTGACCCCTGATTCCCTCCTGCGATGAGGGCCTGCCTATAAATATGAGCAGCGGTGATTAGTGAGGGTAGAAAGATGTGGGTCCGTGGTGGAAGTCAGTGGTTGCGAGCCGTGGACGATGTATTGCGAAACCAGGGGCTGATTCATTGGTCCTCGTTAGCCGATCGTTACAGATGCTTCACCACACGGGGTCAGGTGCGTTCTTACCCATAAACTGTCATGCATTGGAAGAGCCCCAATTGCTGCGGCTGAGCGTCAATACGTCCAGATCAACCGGGAAGCTTTAGAGAACATTATCAGAGTAGAAAAGTTCCACAGTTATGTTTCTGGGCGCCAAGTTGAAATCAAAATGTGCCCTAAGCCATTAATCAGCTTATTAAAGAACCTTTGAACATGTTCCTCTGCATGCCTTGTTGGAGCATTCTGCTCAGTGCTTATGACTATAATCTCATCTATAGTCCTCAAATGAAACTAGGGAACGCTGATGCTTTCAGTTGATTACCTCAACCTGGAAACCAAATACGTATTCCGAATTTGTTAGAAGTCTTTCTTCTAGAAGCAATACCCACACCTCAATCAGCGCAGAGCATATTGCTGAAAGACAGGCAGAGATGTGGTCAGCCCAAGTCCAGAATTGACTGCATGAGTGTTGGCCAGCAGAACTGCATAGTGAAGACTTCAAGGCGTTCTACTGTCATCGTTTTCTGTTGTTCAACAGCTGTCTGAATTGCCTATATAAATACGATACAGGATACGCACATTTTCATTCGACTATTGAAGAGATTCTCTATCGGTTACTTTGCTGCTCTTTTCCTTACGCCTATTGATGATGTGTCGTTTTGCAATTGTAACTGAAACGTACAGTACAGCATGATGAAGGTGTAGCAGGCTCCAGGTATGCTGTGGATCCGTTATCCCTGCAGAGTGATGCGCAATGTAACGTATAGCATTTGTATGACAACACTGGATGAAGACGAGGATGCTATAGCCCCCAGTAGTCATACTGTCAATGTTATATTGGTACCACCTTCTGCTACTGACTACTGAAGCGAAGATAATGACATTGAAATTATCACAAAAATCTGGAAGAGGGGTTTGATCCAACAGCGATGAAGAAGAACCGTCTCGTGCTAGACCAGCATCCATACCATGCCGTACGATGCACACAAGTGGAAGGAAACCATGTTCAGTTTTTCCCTTTGAAGAAAAGATATCGTCTGACATGAGTATCTCTAGTAGTTTGCTGAATTATCTGCGTTTAATGTATGATATGCTTAAGCATCGCCTACTTCAATTTGGAATTCATCGTTTTTCATGGTTACTTAAGCATCGACAAATCCATGATACCTTACTTCGGTCACCACTTTGCCAAGATGTATAACGAGGGAAAGTTTATTCGCTTCGGCTACAAAATCTGGATGCTGTGCAGCAGCGATGATTATTCCTACTATATAAAAAGTTATTGTTAAGAAATCTTTCTTTAGAACTTGCAGAGATCTAGGTTTCTATTTATAATTGATCTGAACAACGTATGATGTGAGATGCAATTTTACTCAGTAAAAGTAAGGATACAGATAACGAAATAATAGCTCGAAGTAGTTCAAGCGTCTGCAAGGATAACGTTTTTGCTTGTGTTGTCCCTCCTCTCTCCCCACTCATATTTATACGTTTTTCTTGACCTGGATTTGCATCTGATGACCTATATCATTAAAAAACAATTAGAAAATCGGCTTGGTTGCGCAATCGCTCAGACTGTGGAGCTTCGCCGTAGTATGAACAGCCGCGCTGTAAGCCACATTTCACTTTGCTTTTAAAGCAGCTGACCACCGGAGTAGTGGCAGATATACAACGTAACGCTGACCTTTTGATTGCTTTAAATGCTCTTCTACTGTTTTTCACTGAGAAAAATAAGAGAGACGGCTGGTGTTACGTCACCGTTGTTTTCGTACCAGGAGTACTGTTTTATCCCGGGGAATTTTAGATAGCGATGAGCAGGCATAGTGAAAAGATTTCTCAACATTTATCAGGAGAAAGCTTGAGGAACTCCAACTGTTTAAGTGAAGATGTCATAAACGGTAAGGTTGAAATAATTTTTTCTCATTCTGAATTAGAGATGCATCAGTTATATTTTGATAACTTTTTTACCAGCCATGCTCTTTTGGTGAAGCTGGCTAGCGTCAATGTCTGCCCAACTGGCATTATAACTGATGTCCCTGAGCTACGTCTTGTGAGAAACTGTTGCGGTGGTAGGTCCTTTGTATATGAAGGCAGGAGGGAATGTTGGTGATGTTCAAAAGTATGTGTTGAATGTATTTAATGTGCCCCTTGTTATTAACGGTTCGTTTGTTTCCGTGTAGTGCAAGAATGTATGCAACGGTGCAGTATCCACCAATCTGGATGTAACAGCTGTGCTCAGTCAGGCTCCTCACATGGAAGCATACCAGGTGTATCAGCACCTGGTATTTAAAATGGTAAAAATGGCGGTTTAGAAAGATACTCATCCCCCCTTCTATGACGAAGCCTCTGCCACGTTCTCTGAGCCTTCTGTATCTGGTCAGTTTCTAATTTTTAAACGCTTGCGAGCCACCACGTACTGATAGCGGGCAAAACGCTTTCTACAACTTCCCGAACATTGTCAGGACCTGCAAATCCTGGACGCATTCAGGACATCGAAGACTGGTGAACATTGTTTGATGTTGCAGAGTGCATCAAGGCACCCAATGATACTCATGGCCGTTAAAAACATTAGAATGCTGGAGAAAACCACAACTTTGGGCATGGATATGTAGCGGAACCGTCATACTGTACTTAATGCTAGGTCGATACCTACTCGTCATTAACCCACAATAACAGTATGGTTGTTGACA
>JYDV01000172.1:0-73240 GCA_001447645.1 Trichinella pseudospiralis
GGTTTGTCGTTAGCTTATTTAAACTATGGGATAACTTCACCCTTTTGAAGTATCCCTATCCCGGACTTACAGAATTGGGACCCCTGGGGAACCGCATATACCGTATGTCTTCATCCGCGGTTCTGCTTCGTGTCGTCCTCGATCTGCTTCATGCCGTCCGCGATCTGCTTCGTGTCGTCCGCGTTTTCACTTTTTCTTTTCTTCATTATCCATATCTGTAAGAATATTAAATGTTGTATTAAAAAATTTCCCGCTTCATCATTTAGCAAAATTGACAAATCGAACGAATAGTTTTGAAATAGAAAAAGTATTAATTAAGGATAACGTTGACGAAATGATTTTACCCAGAAATTTTTAAAAAAGTAACACCACGAGACATAACGAGAAAAATGGAATACTTTCAACTATTAAAAGCAACCTTCAGTGGTGGCTTAACGTCGTAAATAAACTCAGAGAACGTTGCACAACGCTACCGCTTGCCATGTAGATTAAGCAAACAAATGCACCGCTATTGATGATAAGGCAATTTTGAAACGACCCTTATTTGCATAATGTAGCGCTAGAAACTGATTTTTGTGTGAATTACTGTACCCTAATGCCATGAAATTAGGAATGTTGATAATTCATGCATAGCGAACCCACTTATCTAGTAAACCGAATATTTTCAAATGATTTGAAAACAGAATTCAGATGCACTGCAAAATCCACTCAATGACGACTATTTGAAAATTCAAAAATGACCTTGACTCTCATTATCAATTTTGAAATTTAGTCAAGATATGAACTATTTCACAGAAAATACCATAACTTAAAAAATTTACTTAAACAAAACACATTCCCGCATTTCCTGCGTGATGAAAACATTTGATTACTTCCATCCAAGTGATTGTAATTCTGTAATTAAAGCTGTACATAGAATCAGTTGTAAAATACGTAAGATAAATACTTACAAAGCAGATCCCTTCTCATTCTTCTTGTTTATCGTCTGTACAGGCTTCACCAAATGTAGACGAATTAATTTAATAAAACAAATCAATAATAAACAAAACGCAGAGCCTTTTTTAATGCTATTCTACCATCTTCGTCGCAAGAAAAATGCCCTTGCATTCGCAGCGCACACCGTACGCCGAAAACCATTGAAACTAAGGCCACCAAGCAAAAGCACAGCAGGAGTTAAGAAATTTGCATGCCTTTTCTGGTAAACAAATCTCAACGTGCCTGCTTTTCATTACGGTAAGCACAGAAAACTTTTCACGGCTTGTAATCTAAAATCACACTAAAAGGATCACACGTGTCAGCGGTTTACAATAATAATTATTATTTTGCTCTTGACTGCTGGACACTATGGAATTCAATTTAAAAAAAAGTTAAGTAAATGAAGCTTTGTATATATATATTAAAAGTTCAGGCCTGTGGTGAGCTATAGCTGGAAAGCAAACAAATGGCAATGCCATGCATGAAAATTTGCATGCAATTTCTGGTAAACAATTGCAACACCGGCTATACATTACGTTGAGTGTGCTATTCTGAATTGTGATAGTGCTAAATAATTTTGAAATAATGAAAATAAGATCACAGCAGTTAAAACATATCTGCTTTAACCACGCTGCTGGTGCTTCCTAGTAAATGAGCATTGTATTGTTGATTCGCCATACACCTTTTTTGAGCCAATTCATTAGATGAAATGATGCTCTCTCAATGACCGTAATTTAGCATATCTAATTTGCCAGGTCAGCAAAGTGAACCAACGCTCGGTTACTGATAAACACTATCGCTTCAAGGAAAACTGATCTGCACAATTGAAAAACAACCATGAACTTAGTGCTAATCAAAAAAGACTAATAGCACTAAACTTCCATAGTGAATTAATTACCGGGATAGTTTCTCTAGGTGAAATTTTCAGGGCTAATGTTCTATTGGTTGGCAAAAAATGGAACGTTTGCATTTTTTTAACGGCATTATTTTTAATTATGGGCTCATTGCAAAGTTGTGGCGTAATGGCATTGGTTCTCTCGTCTAAATTTTTCCGGGATAGTCTCTCTAGGTAAAATTTTCAGGACTAATATTTCAAACAGGTGAATCGAACTACGCATTAAAATTAGCTTTTGTCTACTCAATCCATTCACCGTAATTGCTATGTTCAGCCTCATGTACAATATGATTTCCAAGTTCAACTACTACAGTTTCCAGTTGATGAAACAAATCTGAAATAGTCGTTGTTGTAATGTTGATAAGTAATATTTCGTGGGATTTTTTTAAAATTAATAATAGAAATTTAATTTTTAATCCTTTTAAAGTTAAGAATTATCAAACTGTTGCTGAAGAAAAAGCATTCATACTGTACAATTGTAATTTAGCGCAGATTGAAATTTTCTGTTCACTGATTATCATTATCAATAAAATTTAAATATTTTTCAAAAATATCAAAAAATGTGTAATATGATTTATTAAAATTGTTAATTCAACTGATACGTCATTGATGAGAAGAATAAAGATTTGTTTTTTTTTTGTCATTTTCAAAAATTCTCTTTGATCACTTACCTCACAATGCTAATAATATTAGCATTGTATTAAAATAATCCGCATGTGTTGAATATGTGTCATTGATATAGTTGAAAGTGTAACCCCATTTGTAAAATAATGATAAAAATGATATTAAAAAAACACTGACACAGTTCTTCTTGTTAAAATACCTGAACAGAGAAAGGTTGTCATACTGTAATGAAATTGAGTTTCCCACAATTTCTAGCGTGTTTACACAAGTTGCAACGAAACAATATAAACGACAAACATGTTGACAACAGACGCGATGACGACAAGTTGACTGACGGCAAGAATGATTTTAATACACAATCTGCGGTCAACCTGCTGCTGTTGCACACTCAACGCAAGCAGTAACGATAAAAACTGACTACCTGCCTATATCTTCCACATATAAACTGGTCAAGCCGCGTTCGGTAACTTCCAGTTTTCCACCGCTTGCTCAGCAATATTTGATGATTGAACAATACATTAAAGTAAAAGAATTTATATTATTATTCTTATTCTTATTATTCTTATTCTTATTATTGTTGTTGTTATGCTAATTTTCATTTTTATTTCTTCTACTCACCTTGTTTGGCAATTGATACTGCAAAGTGATATTGGACGACAGGGTAAATTTAAATGTGATGAGCATGTTTTTCACATTTTGTTACAGCTCGGATGGATAAAGCTACGAGAAGTGTTGAAAATTTATCGAAATGGTCCAGTGACCTCGCATCTCCGCTTTGTGCATCAACCAGATCGCTGTATGCAAGTTCGCCCAAGCAAACTCCGTCCACCATCGGCAAGCAAACCACATACGGCAGGTATATACTACTATTGTGGTTGGGAAAGTTGACACCGCCACTGCTCGTCCTTCAGATTCCAATTTTGAAAATTGATTTTTTCTTTGCAAGCACAAAGACGACATTACGCCTACAGGAAGGTCGCGTCTATTTCACTTACAAACGCACAAGACGCTTCTACGAGATTCCGACCAATTTGGACGACGAACAATTTTACAATCAAACCCAAGCTCCAACTGAAACCGCCAATTTGGAATGGGTATACGCTTATCAGTCCAACCAATGCAAGTAATAAAACATAAACACAACTAGTGCATTGATTGGTTTTACATTACACAGTTGCTTGTTTTGTAGAAACAATTTGCACTTTTTACCGACAAATGAATTGCTTTACGCTGTAGAGTCGGTGATAATTTTGTCAGACTTTGAAAAGCACACCCAGCGATATTACACAGATCATACGGAGCGTATAAAATGGTAAACATGACAACAATTCAACAGAACAATATTCCATTTGAATATAATCTCTGTTTACATACAGCATAGCAGTTCGTCCGGAACATCTTCTGGTGGCAAGCAGTCAGTATAGAAAAACAAATGAGGTTGATTATTACTTTCCTTTTTTACACTGTACATTTTACATGTACAATAATTGAAAATTAATGGACTGCTTTCAGTTTGTACAACAGCTGTGACATTCACCGGATAGGAATTGTTATTTCAAATGATGTCAAATTTCACGTGCACTGAAATAACTATAAATTTATTTTTAGTGCATCTAACGGAAAGAAAGGAAGATTTTACAATTGAAAATTTCAAAGCTTTTATACAACAATGTTGATTATTCAACTTTTAGATTGTTAAAATAGTATTATTTTTTTTGTATTAGAATTAACCAAAATATAATTTGAAGTTTCTGAGATTATAAGAAAACAATTATTCCATTAAATTAATTAATCTAAATATACAATTGTGCTTAGAAAATACAAAAAAAAAATTAAAATATTAAATTATAACAAACATTAATTGAATATTTGAACACAGATTCGAATATGGGAAGCAATTACCTTGCACACACATGCCATGTTGAACGTGGACTCCATTCATGCAGGTGCTGTTACATTGATCGCTCTATCTAAACTTGTATGTTGTTTTCTGTTTGTAAAAGTGTTACACAGAGTGAATATATATATATATATATATTCCTCAATAAATTTTCAATGCCAGGACGCAGGCCAATATTTGGTGACAGTCGAAGAGCAGCCGCACCAACGATTCGCCGTCTGGAAGTGGAAAGAACGACGTCTGCTGGCCGAGAGCCGCCACAATCATAGCACCATCGTCGGCTGTGAGTTTCATCCTTGCATTGGCAAGCTGTTCTTTTTGCACAGCGATGTCAAGCTTACGTTGGCAACGATCCATGGAGATCGTCTGCGCGAAATTTATCTCCAAGAAGATCATCCAATGACTTCTTGTACGCGACGGTTCATTGGAGCCACATTTGCCGACAACGGCGATTTACTTACCGGAGATTTGGATAGTGCAATCACAGTTTGGGATGCAAGTAAGATTGTCACTTGTAAATTGATTTTGTTCTGATTAACAACGCACAAATTGCTTGCTTGCATTTCAAAGGAAACGGCAGACAAAAGTACAAATTCAAAACGGCTCACAGTGGAGGTGTGACATTGATGCTAGTTAACCAATGTGGAATGCTGTTCACCGTTGGAGGTCGAGATCAAAAGCTGATCGAATGGACATCCAATTTACAAAAAGTCTGCAAAACTGCTCAAGTGAATTATATTTTTTAAATAATAATCAAAAAGTGAACAATGCAATGTGTCAGGGTTTCATTCTTTCTTTGTTCAGATTTCGGATCAACATTGTAAAATTAAATCTATCACATTTGGCAGTGGAGAGGAGATTTTTCTTGCCACGGAAGATGGTCGTGTTTTACGAGGAACAACACTAGATGGCAAATTTGAGGAAGTTATTCCTGCTGGAGAAAGCGCATCGCCACGCTGTCTCGCGATTCATCCTCTGCTGCTTCGATTCATCTCCTGCAACAGAGACGGTCGCTTGACCATCTGGGATGGCGCGTCGAAATCGTTGATCAGCTATGTTGATTTGAATGTAAATATTATTATTAGTTCACACTATTCCAATTAGAAAATTTTTTGATCAAATCATATTTTTCCCCCTCGTACAGAAACACTGCCAAACTTTGGCTTGGCAAAACTCTGGACAAGCAATAGCTGTGGGCTGCAAGGACGGCAGTTGGCTAATTTTGGACTCATCCTTAGCGAATGTCACAACAACGTGCTGCGGTGTGTTGAAAACAAGCATAACTTGTTTGGAGTTTTCCAAATGTTCGTGAATGATCATACTTTTTTGCAAACAATACTTTGTACTTTTTTCTTTTGCTTAAACAAAGCTAATATTTTCAGCGGACAATAAGCTTGCAGTAGGCGACGCCAATGGAACGTTGTACATTTATCAACTTCAATCTGGCCACACTGATTATACACTGCTTGGAAAAACTAAAGTAACTTTCATCTCTGCTCGACACATTTTCACACCTCTTTGCATTTCTCTTTTAGCCACTGAAATGCGCCATTCAATACATCGACTGGTCCGATAATGAACAATTGTTACGTACTCAAACCGAAAATGCAGAAATATTTTTTTGTATTCTAATTTTCCATATTATCATCTTATAAAATGTTTATCAAGCAATTTTGCAGACAATGCATCAAACGGCCTTGAAGAAATCACCACACAAACAATGCTACATAATGCTGTTTGGAAGACGGAAAACTGTTTTGCAAATTTCAATACTTTGGGTAAGATTTTTTTTACTGAATGGAAACTGTTTTCCGAACCGAAATAAAAAAAAAGAAAAAAAATTAATCGCTATTGGACGCTATTTTGAGGTGCAATGAGCAAGCTACCAGAGAGCAATAACAAAACACTGATGACAATATCACACAAAAAGAAGCTGCTTGCAATTATTGATGAATCATCAACTTTGAAGCTTTTCAACTACCCTTGTATTAGTGAGAACGTAAGCATTTTTTAAAACGGTTTTAAAAAACTAACGTATCACTAACGTAATATCACTTTATAAGAAAAATTCGATAATTCATTAAAGTAAAATTGAAATTCTACTTGAAAATCAATTACTGTAACATTCAATAATCATATAAAAAGTTCAGCATGCTAAATTCTAAAGTAAACTGACATATTTAAGAATTTATTTTTAATAAGAATTAATGTAACTTAATCAGTGTAACAGTGAAAAAAACACGAATGCTAATTTACTGTTACAAACTGTCTGCTAATCAAACAAACTAACAATATCTGACTGAAACATTTCAGGCATTATACACAACTACTAGCGTTAGAATGCTCAATGCAGAAATGTTACTATTTACGAATGACGATTCGAGAATTATCACCACTGGATCTAATATATTCCAATGGAGTATTGAGTAATATTGCCCAACCGCTTTGTATGTTAACATTAAAGCTATGATAAATAATGTGATCCTTTTGAATGCTGCTGACATTCTAATTCACTAGACTACATTATTTCACATAAAAAATAATCAAACAATAAGTAAAAATGCTTATTAACAAACTGAATGTCGATTATGAAAAAAGCAATCACTCACTAATAATAGATAACAACAAACATTTCAAGTTGAAAAAAAATTTTTTTCTTCCCATTAAACATAACAAAAAATTGCACTATAAATAAAACAGAAAAATAATATTTTAAAAATATCTTAAACTAACGTAACACTATTCAAAACTGGCATGCATATGACAAAAAAATGTTCTCAAATATTGCAAAATAGATAAACAGAACCGATGAGTGTAAAAATTAATAATCAATTTTTAACAAATCAAATTTGATAAGCATAAATAAAATAAATCTACTTACTTTATTTGGAAAAGCTCTTTGCACAAAGTGCAGAGGAAATAATAACCGGAATAAATAATTTCTTTAAATACTTTTTTAATAACAGGCGAAATAACAAACAGACTCGTTAACTTTGACACGCAACAAATGCACATATTCATACAGTTTGAATGGTGAAATTTTCAAAAGAATTACCAAATTCATACTTTCGAATAATTCCATCACGTGCAGAAGTAAAAACAAAATTATCTACAACACGAACTGAATAGACAGGTTCGTGATCAGGACCAAGCAACTGTATGTCCGGTAGAGAGCCGACATGTTCGCCTACATAATGCACTTGACCGTTAGATAACGCGGCAAAAAATCCAGCACCCCATTTTTTCAAACTGTTCACTTCGGCAGTGAAGCCACATTGCCAAAGTAGAGTATCAGTTTTGCTCAAATCGTACAACCGTACTTGATCCTCGCAAGAAACGAGCACTTTTCGATCGTCCAAAAATTCACACACGCCAACTGAATACGGCAAACGCATCTCGGCTATCTTGGTAGTCGACTGCAAATCATAGCAGTCAAACTTGCCGCTGCTATGGCCGACAGCAAAGATATTCCCATTCATCGGATCATTCTCTCGGCCCAAGTGACTGTAGTAAACAGCCTCCATTGTCGTAACAGGAGAATCATCTTTACAAATTTCTCGAATGCAAACGTTTTGGCCAACATCCCAAAGACGACAAGTGCCATCTTTGCTACCAGAAAGCACTTGTTTACCAACTCCGACAAAACCGACACCAGTGATGCTGCCTCGATGGCCGACAAACGAACGCACGCATTCGCCCAATTCCACAGACCAAATTTTGCAGCTCATGTCCAAACCGCCTGACAAAATCACCAGACCAGAAGGGAAAAAACGAGCACATGTCAACTCCAAACAATGACCCTCGAACTTGCGACGTACCATGCCATCGGTCGTTTCCCAAACATAAAGCATTCCA
The DNA here is from genome assembly GCA_001447645.1 of Trichinella pseudospiralis. Taxonomy (NCBI): domain Eukaryota; kingdom Metazoa; phylum Nematoda; class Enoplea; order Trichinellida; family Trichinellidae; genus Trichinella; species Trichinella pseudospiralis. Next base: position 8,250 of record JYDV01000172.1, read on the forward strand.
TCACGATCTGTTGACAATCCCAAACCACCGTCAGTGACGTCCAACACGTTTGAATAAAGTTGCTTAGAAGGATGAAACTGTTTTTGTGAAGAGTAACAAATGCAAGAAAAATTTTCTGGAACGTAAGTAACTTTGAGAACATCCGGTTCGACGAGACACGCTTGCAAACATTCATCGCTGGTTGGAAACGATCTATCTTCTTGCAATGCATGACAATAAACATACGCATAAAGTGTTGGCATATCTTTTATTTTTAAATTAACCCAAAATTTTTCTTCTTTATGAACTGTAGCTTGTAGCCAATCATGCTGAATTTCAAAACTGCACCTACCGGCAGCCGACATTTTCAGCAAGTATGTGGCATACTGTAACAAAAAAGTTATCAGGTACAATTTTATGATGCAAGATTTCAATACCGTTCAGAAGGTTAAAGTATTGAATAAGGAGAACAAAAAAAAACAACAAAAATAATAATCAGTAAACAAATTATATAATATATTACAACTTCTTTATTCATACTGTATAGATGTTTCATGAAATGGAAGTTTGTTTAATTTCATGTATATATTAATCATGCCAGAGTTATCAGTAAACATCTTGTTGAAGATTAACTGTAAAAAATATTTCACCACGTAAATGACATACATTGTTAATATTAAATGACATATTAATTACTTTCATAAATTTCAAAATAAAAAAAACTCATTAAACATGAAAATCAACTAAAAATAAAAAATTAAATAATTACTAAAATGAGAATGAATTATTTCATTTGTAAATGTAAAAATAAACGTATCCTAAAGTGATGTTTTTCAAATAATTGAACGTAAACTTATCATTTGTACCTCCGCATCTTATTGTTCAATATGATTCTGTAAAGTGTAGTATTATTGCAGTTGAAGAATGTCGTTTCGATACAAACAACTTCGGCAACGCTTTCAGCGAACGTTGTATTACACGAAAAATCAGAAAATTGACCAGCTTTCGTATCCTTTGACAAGTACGTCAGTATTATTTGTTTATCATTAGATCTTTGCAGTTTTTGAATCGACGCAAAAAGCAAGCAACATCTCCTGTTAAAGCTTGGTTCAGTTTCTTGATCAAAATTATATTATCATTTGTAGTATTAATTTATTTATAATGATGATGGATTATTGTTTTTTTTCCAGAATTAGCTGTTGAATATTTCGATGTTACATCGCCGTTTGATCGTCTTGACGAACAATTCGCTTGCGATGTGTCGATTGAAGGCGCTGTCTCGCCTTGTGTTTTCGTGGTAGCGTTGGTTTACTTGGAACGACTGCGTCAGGAGAACAAGGATTTTTTCCAAAGTACTTGTCCAGACGACCTGTATGCCATAGCAGTGGTAATCAGAATAGCATGCAGTTTCCAATTTTATAATATAAATTTGTCTCACATTTGTTTTCTCAATTTCAACCAGTTTTCACAGTTGCTTGCGTTAATGATGATGATGATGCACGCGCTGTTGCGCTTGTTTGCCCATCTTGAGTTGAATAATTGATAGAAGAAGAAAATATATTTCTAAATAAATATTTTGCTTTCAATTCTTTTTTTTCAGCTTTGCGCAAGTAAATTTCTAATCGATGATGGTCTGAAGCAGAGCTTGTGCAATCGTGAATGGGCCATTTCGTGTTCAAAACCGTTAAGTCAAATAAACCGTTTGGAAATCGACTTTCTACAAAAGTTGGTAATGAAAATATTTCCACGTTAGAATTTTGTTATTTATCTTTTCGTTTTCAAGAGTTGGAGTATGATGGTGGACAGTGAGGAGTTTTTTGTCATGCTCGCCGTGTTGGAAAAAAAATTAGCTATAGAACAGAGTACAATGAGAGGATACTGTACGTATGCTGAACTTCAAGTGCTGACTGATCATTATAATTTGAAATTTTTGATCGAAAACTTGCTGAAGCCTGTTCTAGTTGTATGTAGAAAATATTTTTTTAAGACAAACATTAATATATCCCAACTTCGTCTTTTAGACTGTAGCCTTCCTGACAGCCGCGTATGCTTTGGCTTGTTTCAGTTTGCTCAGCGTTCCGGACAGTGGCCAGTTGATTTCTGCCGACATGAACAAAACAACGTACACAATACCGAATGTCACCGGTGATAGTATGAATGGCGACATTAATTTATGGCCTCTGTTCAGAGGTAAAACGGTGGTGCCGCCCAGTGCTATTGGCTTTGAGAAGCCGATTTGTAAAGACACGCTCTGGTTAAGCTACGGAAGAACCAGAAGCAACAACGCGCCCACAGTATTAGCGGTGAAAGTTATATGGTGATGTTTTTGTTTCTTCTGATAAAAGAAATAAAGAAAAACAGATCCCAAAACTGAATTTGTGTATTATATACGGTGAAGAAAAAACTGCAATCCATTATAATGAAAAATAAACAAATAAATAAATAAACAAATGTAAAAAATGTGAAATTAAACTTTGTTGCTCACCTAAAATCGAAAAGATGCTGGTTGTTGTTGGCGGTTCTTACGGCGAGACAGTTCGGCGGCAACCGTGGCGCAGACCAGTGCTCGAGCCTGTAGAATGGACGTCTGCTGACCAGTAATAATGATCAACCGCTTTGCGGACTGGGCGTTTTGAACTGTCCCTCGGCGGGACACTTCCACTTTGGCACCACTACGACGTTGAATATCCAGCAACGTGAAGCCGTTCTTTCCTAGCACAGCGCCCACGATCCATTCAACTACCTCTAGTTCAACCCGATCGATCCCTTCCAACTGTACGCGAAGTACGTTGTCCGGCAAATGCTGTTGCCTCTGTAGCAATAGCAACTGTTGTTGTTGCTGTTGTTGTTGTTGTTGTTGTTGTTGCTGCTGCTGCTGCTGCTGCTGCTGCTGTTGCTGCTGTGGCGGATAATGATGTCGATTCATCAATGTTTCATTGTCAAAAGATGAATTCTTGCGACCAGTTTGGACAACGGTCAGTGCTAACGGTTCCGAATAAGCACAAGGTACAAGTGAAGGTAAATTAACGTTGCGACAGTTGGCATAGTGGGAGGTACAATAGCCGACTGGAGTGGGTGTGGTCCATTCCACTCGGCTACTATATGCTGCCAGTGCGTCGGCGTAAATTTTTTCCAAATCCAGACCACAACCTATCAGCTCGTACTTGAGCATCACGTTCACTGCCTGTACGACGTCGACCACCGCCGGCTGACTGTAGCCGCGCCTCACCAATTCGGCCCGGACCCGTTCAATGACCATCGCCGCTACCAAGTCCAAGCCGGCTACTGACGGCGGGGCCTGCGCCGGCGCCTGGGGCTGCCCGTAGCTAATTCGACCATTACTGGTAGAGTTGGGATCGGTGGCGACTTTGTTTAATACGACCCGCAGTGCGGCCAAGGTGATTGCTTCGTCGGCACCAAGAATAGTAACCACGCGCTCGGCGACGCTCTGCGTCCGAGAGGAGACTTTCACTTGGGCGTGGGTTTCTTCTTTGATAACACGTATCTCTTCACCAGCCTTGCCAATAATCACACCCGCGCTGCTGTTGGCAATCACCAACTTTACCTACATATATTTATATATTTTTTTAAAAATAAAACAAAATACAGAAACAACAACTGAATAACAAACCTGACTAGAACGATCGGCATGCTTGAAGTCAAATTCGTCTGGCTTTGTATGGAAAGCTTGCTGTTCTTGGATTTTTGTCATCGTAAACTGTATCACTTCGACTACCGACGACAAAGGACCAGCAATTAATAATACACGTTCTGTAGTTCCTTTATCAAAAACCACGCAAAACAAATTCGATATAATAACATTTAAATATTAAAAAAAAACAATCAAAAAATAAACCTGGAAACAATTCCGACGGTTTGGACATCTTCAACTGATGCAACAAGGATTTGCGCTTCAAGCTAGCAATGTGCGAACCATTTCTACCAATCACCGCTCCCGAAGCTGTCTGTGGTATCAAAACTTTTATCATCACCTGTTGCTCTGAACATTTTTCAGCTTTTCTCGTTTCTTCACAACAGCCTTCTTTTTGTATTTTTTAAATAAACAAATAAATAAAAACAAACAAACAAACTATCTAAAAACATCATAAATAACAAATACCGTCGTCGTGGTTGGTGACCGTGTTGTTCTGTGTTTGCACCAGCGCAATTTCCGAGCCGGAATTCACGTTTTGCTCTCGCTGTGCTCTGCTATCGCTTTCGACGTCGTCGATTATATTTTGCACACCGAGATTTTCCGACATTAAGAAATTATTAGCTAATCATTATTTCACTGCAATTTTAATTTAATAAAAAATGCACAGAAATTTTCACCATTATAGTGTTGAAAAAATAACAAATAATGCATAACAGAAATTGCACCGTTGAACTTACAAGCAAGGTAAAATATTTATAAAATACAGTAAGAAAAGAAACGTTTGAAATACAATGCAGGTTTGATTGATATTAATTTTTAAGATGCGTTTCTTTTAATAAATAATTCAACTGCAACAACGAATACAAATAGTCAATAAGCGACTGTGCATTTATTAAAACTTATTATAAATAAAATCTTATTGAAGATGATTTTTCTTTAAAAATTAATTTGTAAGGATTTATATAGTAACGTGAAGTAATTTAACGATGATTTGTTTTTAGATTTTTCTTTTTTTTTTATAAAAGCATCATTTTTTCACCGCTTAAAATGCTAATTGGAAACATTTATTTTTAAAATACTTATGTGCCATTAATTACGGTAAAAGACTTGTCATTTGTCAAAATATACAGTTTTTTGTTCTCTTCTTAGTTTGTCATTATATTAACAGTGTATTTTCATTTTCAGGTAAAAAAAGCATTTCAAACCTTGAATTTGGGTAATTTATTTTCTAATAATTCTTTCTCTCTATGAACACAAACTACAGTTGAATGTTGCTTCATGTCGGACCTTGTTTCTTCTGAAGGCGACAAAACTCTGACTGAAAAATCGCAAAAAACTCTTCTTGCTTCACAGTTTTTAGGTAAAATGCAATGCTTACACTATACACCCACCCACCCACCCACCCACCCACACACACACACACACACATAAATATGTTGTCGTTCTGTGTTATTTTGTTATGATACTTTAATTATTGATAATGCATTATTGATGTTGAACAGAACAGAATATATTGCATGAATTGAAATCGTTTTTGAATAGAATATATCTTGAGATCATTTTCATATTCTAGGTGGAGCTGTGGTTATTTGTCTTGCTGGCGCTGCGTTTTCTACCGGCTTTATTTATTCACTTGCTCGATCTCAGAAAAAGCTTTCCGCTTCCGCATCGAAAGTATTACTTTCAAATTATTTATTGCTTTGAAATTCTTTTTCATTTCTGCATCTCCGTTTGTAGACTGTGTCGATAAACGCCTACGCGTCTGCGTTGAAGGCTCTTCTTTTGGGTAGTGCTGCTGCGGTTTTTGGCGTCGGTGGAACTGTATTGGCAACTTGCAAGTTGGTCGGAATATCTAGTGTAAATATGCATATGTAGTGGATAATGTGATAAATGAGATTTGCTGAACAATGTTTCATTCAAGCTGGAAGATTTGCGCACGTTGAATAGGAAAGGCTCGAAATTGAACATACCTCGATCATCCGTCGGTCGTAGTGAGTTTGCGAATTTGCAAGAACTGGCCGACTATCTGGTCGAAGAGGACAAGAAAAAGAAAAGCAGATGCAGCAGCGATTGAATTGCAATTGACCAATTATGGAGTAAATTTTGTTAATTTTGCACCGCAATTTCCGCTCAAATCAAGCATGCTTGAAGGTTGGAAGGGCAAAAGTTGTTGACTTTTGTGTTTGTCGTTTTCGCACTGATTGTCGCAATGGCGATGGTCAATTGGTTCCACCAGTTGGATGGTGCAAATCTCGTCAATCCGAACATTGTGCACAAATTGTTCGGCAAGACAATTTTGTTCATAATCGCCCATCCGGATGACGAGTGCATGTTCTTCGGTCCCACGTTGATCACCTTGGCCAAGTTGCAGTGTCGGGTTCACATCCTCTGCTTGTCCTCTGGAAATTATCGCAACAACGGTTCCATGTACAGTGTGCTCTGGGGAGATTTTTTTGATTTCTTTTTCCCAATGCTTTTATTTTGCTTGTTCAGTTTTGCTCTTTTTCAACATAATATAGTTGCTTTATCTTTTCCAGCCGTAAAGAGGAACTGCGAGAGGCTTGTCGAACGCTGGGCTTGCGGGATGATTGCCTTTACGTGGTGGAACATCCGGATTTGCCGGATCATCCGTCCAAGTTCTGGGATCAGGCTCGTTTGCGTAGCATTGTTGGGCATTTCTTGGAACAGTTCGAAGTCGAGGTGGTGTTCACATTCGACGACCACGGCGTCAGTGGACATTTGAACCACGCGAGCATCTTCCCTTGTGTTCTTTACTTGGTGTCGACCGGCGAACACAGGCGACCTGAAGTGCGTTTGTTCGCTTTGCGTTCGGTTGGCCTGCTTCGCAAGTATACGGGATTTTTGGAACTAGCATTGCGCTGTGTGCTCAACTATAGTCTCGACGAGCTGATTTTCATCAACAGCGTCAACGAGTGGTTCACGCTTCAACGCGCCATGAACAAGCACCACTCCCAGTTGTGCATGTTCAGGGTATTTTACTTGATTTTCAGCAGTTACACGTTGGTCAACGGTTGGAACTCCATTCGCACCATCCGCGTTGCTCACCCTGAAAACTGACACTTACTTTTTTTCTTTTCTTTATTTTTGCGACAATTTTTCTCGGGTACAAATATTCATTTCAAACAATAATCGATGGATGGAATAAATAATAATTTCTAATGTTTTTGTTTTTTCTCTAAAAATATTACATTTACATTATTAATTTTCGAAATTAACAATAGTTTTTTTATCAGGTGTGAAAAAAATAAACGAAATAAGCTAAAAAACATTATTGTAATGATTTTCAGGTACAATTTTTCCTTTTCTATATGCATGCAATAATGACAAGTTTAAAATGTTAAACAAAGGTGAGCGCTCATTTTTGTTTAAAGTGGTCAACTTTAAAATGTGAAAAATTTTAAAATAAAAACGTTTGCTCTCAGTTGAAATTAAAACAGTGTCGTCAGTGTTGTTTGGTCGGTCGCTCTTGTTTCTTCTGCTTGCTTTCTTCTCCTGTTTGAGCATTGATCTCTCTGTCTGATTGAGCAACAACAGTTGAAAGTTCCATTCTGTTTCTGATAGGTGCGATGTTTATTGTCCGCAAGTGTATCGTTTGCCAGCAGCAATTGCTTTCGGCCAATTTCGTCACAATCAACGAACTTTACATCCACTACGACTGTTTCAAGTGTAGCCGGTGCAACAAGCAGTTGAGCGAGCACGGTTTGCGCATACGCAAAGACATGCTGTACTGCCAAGAATGCTTCATGGAGAAGTACTGCCGACTTTGTTCGATCTGCGAGGCACCGATGCTCCCGCAGGATGTGGTTCAAGTTCGAGGCAAGAGGATGCACCAGAGTTGCCTGGTGTGCAAATTTTGCAAACGGCAGCTGGGTCTGGGCCAACAATTGATAAACAACGGCGAATTCTTCTGCACGCCCAAGTGCGTGTTCAAGCACCGTGCTTTGGCGGCGAAAAAGAGCTCAGAAGCCGTCGAACAACAGGAAGCGGCCAACAAGCCGACCTCTGGTCCAACTGACGCCAGCACCAACGCCCAAGCAACTCCAACCGTCGATTCACCACCAACGCCAGCGCCGCCGGCCGCTACCGGCAATGGCGACCAACCGTCACCAGCGAATCCACCACCGGCTACTGCAGACGGTGGTCAAGCGCAGCCACAACCACAGCAACCATCGCCCGAAGGTCCACCTCCCACTGGACCATCTGAAAATGGTTGATCCCTTTGCAGCGGCGGTTCGAAGCGTCGACTGCTTGATCATCTTATCTACTCATCGTATGCGCTTGCATACAAATTAATTATTTATTATTATTATTATTATTATTATTATTATAAGTGTGATTTACATTTACGAAAAATTTGTTCAACTGTTCATTTGAATTTATCTGAATTTGATTAACAATGATTTGTTCACTTTTTGCTTTCTGATCAATCATTTCAATTTGAAAAATAAAAATAAACTTTTCACACAACCTGGTTGTAATGCAATATATAAGTAAGTATAAAAAAGGCAAAAATGGGGTGGGAAAAGGGGAAGGCATTGCATATAATAAGGCTTCGAAGTAGTAGTGGAAAACAAAAATTTTAAATAAAACATGAGGACATAAGGAAATAATAGCATAAATAACATACCTGTGAAGATGAAAAAATAAAAGAAAATAGACAATCTCCTCCAATTATTCCCAATACAAATAACAGAGGAGAAGCGTAAAGGAGAGAAAATTATTAAAAAGAAAACACCACAAATAGATGATACATGTATAGATAGATGAATAGACACACACATACACACACACACACACACACACACACATACACACACACACACACATATATATATATATATATATATATATATATATATATACGTTTATAACTTGCGCATTTTGACAACATCTTGTTCATTGTTCACATTTTCATCCGATACCCTGCGAACGCAACGACATGTGAACAAATGATCATAATAGTCGAGACTGCGCAAGGGTTTTGGTAAAAAATCCCAAGTGCGTAAAAAACGTGGTAAACAGTGTGGTCGACGCTTTTGCAACACTGAGATGATTTTGATTGTGCTGCAGAGAAAAATGATCAGAAGGGCAAAGATGATAGGATATATCCAGCCCGCGTAGGCAAGGCCAAACACAATAAGCGGGAAGATAATGAAGGTGCCAAAAATGTAAACAAAAGCAAACCATCTATACCGAGCTGAAGTACGACCGAGGAACGCAGCCGCGGCCAACGGAATGCGTCGAACGGGCGGGATTGAGTAGAACAAAAATATGCTTATGAAATTGAAACAAAAATGGCAAAATGCCAACTGCAACGGTGTTTTCAACGTTTCCGTCGCCAGGGCGGCAAAAATCGCCGTACCGGTGGTGCCCACGTCAGCACCGACCTCGTACACCCAGAATCGTTCCAATGAAAGCACATCCAAAGCCACCAATGGAATCATGGTCGAACAGACGATTGACGAACTTTGCACAACCAACGTCACCATCGCACCGAGCAATATGCAAACGTAGCCAGTGGCCCAGCTCCATCGTCCTCGAAGCTGGAAGTTGAGTGATTTTTGCAATATTCGTTGCATACCGCCGCCAAGCAATTGGTTCAGCACTTTTACCATACCGGAAAGGCAGCATATCAACAGTACCAACGAAATGAACAACAACAAACCACCAATAGATGTATCTGGCCAATCCAAGTTCAGTACAAATGGACCTAAATTGCAACAACGGTCATTGTGATTTGTCTTTTACAGCAAATCAATCACTTCATAATAACGACAATATCAATACATGAATAACTGTGATTGAGACTGTCATAGCAAATACGTTTCACCACAGATTGATTCGTGACAATACCAAGACTACGATTAGTCAACACTTCATCGTCAGCCTAAATGTACAAATACAAAGATACAATAATTTATAACAAAGATATTTCTTAAATACTTGAAAAATAAGATGCGTAAATGGGTCGATAATTTTTTGAAAAAATTCAGAATCTTGCAATGTGCCAGGTTCGAGATTTTTGACCATTAATCCGGTCAGTGAAACAATCGCACCTTGGCCAAACAAAGCCGATGTGATCACTTCCAATGGAAAAAGAACCACCACGCCCATCCAATTGTACAGATCGTGTATGACGGCGGCAGCGAATGCTTTTTCAAATCGACCTCGATCACCGCTGCTGAACAAAGCGACAATTGTGCTTGTCACAGCGGTACCAACGTTCGAGCCCATGATTACGTAATAGGCTTGTTCGACGGTAAAAGCTGCAACAAATGACAAGTATATATATATATATATATATGTGTGTGTGTGTGTGTGCATCAAATAAAAAAGAATGCACAATTTATATTAATTTCACTGAATGACTCACTCACCTTCAGCACCGACCATAACAACGGCAATGCTGGTGACAGTGGATGAACTTTGCAATATGGCTGTCACCACAATGCCGATCATTAAAATTGCGACTGGACTTTTTAAAATTGTATTGCTGCGAAAAGCATCGGCAATTGTATGACCACCGAGAAGTTTAAACCCGTCGGTCATCAAATCCAACGAACAAATGAAAAAATACAAACAAGCTAACAACAGTATCAGCAAAATAATTGTACGTATAATTTTCTGAATTTTTGTTTTTGTCGACAGATCTAAAAAATTTCATTCATTCATTTACTGCATTGAATACTGCATGCTATTGTATTTTTTCTACCTTTCCATCTTTTTGTAGAAGTATCATATTGATTGTTGATACCATTTGCTGAAGGAACATCGCAAATAGTATATACCTGCTGTTTAGGCTGTGATTCTAGCTTAGCCATGATTTCATATGATGAATTCAAACGACCAACATCACAAGAAGAATAACTATGTTCTGATGATTGTAAATCGTCTTGACTAAAAATAAATCATACACACATACATACATATATATATATATATATATATATGCAAAATCAAACTGAAGAAAGAAAACTTAAAACAAAAAAATATCAATTACTTTGTATACAATGAAAATGATATGTAAAGGTCATGCAATAACAACTTAGCATCAATTATTCAAAAAACGAAAAGTCTCAAGCTCACATTTGAACCAGGAATTTGTTAGAAAATGAATTTTCATCGAAAGTTCCTTTACTTTTTTACCCATAAGATATTCTTTATTTCTATTCAAAGTTTTCAATAACCATCAAGCTTTGAAATCTCGTACAAAGTGACTATAAGCTTAATAAAAAATCAATGCTAACAAGCTAATAACAATTGCTCATTCAACTCTGGGTCATTAGATCAATGAAACTGAAAATATAAAATTCTCTTCATAAAGTAAAAACAGCATCAATTATAAAACACAAATCCACTTCCAAACCAACGAGAAACAATTAATATACATCTTCTTAACTGCGCACACACATAACAGTAATATAACATTACAGTGTTTTCAGCATTTTCAGAGGAAAAAAAATATATGTATATATACAAAATAAAAAGCTTACTTTTCGTCAAAACGTCTATGACTTGCTATCAGCGTAGCCATAAAAAATTCACACGTGCTGATTTCAACAACAAAAAATAAATATAAAAAAATATTCTTAAAAAAATAAGAAGACAAAAAACAATGATGCAGCAAGAGTTGAGATATATGAAAGAGTCGAATTATAATATGTAATATGCTTGTCGTAAAGCCGGTTTATCAAAAGAATTGTCGGTTGAACAAATAAAATGACAAATGATGAAACTGAAATTGAAACTGATTTTGTAAAACGAGATAACACCAGTGGTCAACTGTCCAACTACGGTGCAGATAGATGTACCGGACAGAGATGCGGACAGACGACAGGCAGTTGAATATAACAATTATTATTATTATTATTATTATTGTTGTTGTTGGTGGTGGTGTTGTTGTTGGTCAGTCATCTGAATAGACTATGAATAGAGGAGTTTTCTCTGCAACGACCACCAGTTTGCAAACTGTACCGGAATGTAGAGATGGCTAATTGCCAGAGCAAAGTGAGGTCTGTTCCATTGTGCCAAAACTTACAACCGGTCGTTTTGGAGCAACTGAGCGAAAAGTGAACAGTGAACAAGCAAGCAGCTTATGCTCAATTCATTCAATCCAACTTGCCCAGTCGGTAGCTACAGCAGCCAATCAACTGCGCATCGCGTCGATTTCCGTCGTCAACTGGCCGCCACAAACCAAATAGCCAAACATACCGGACCGAGTGATGCATTCCTTGCGCTTGCTTGCTTGCTATGCTCAAGTAGAATTAATTGCATAAATCGAGTTGACAATTTTTCAGCGCCTTCTGCACAGGGAAGTGTAGTTTCAGCTTGAACCTGTTCTTTGAAAATTGTTCGCACATTAATATACCACCATCACCACCACAACCACCACATCGCCAGTATGCATACACACACACACACACACACACACACACACACACACACACACACACACACATACACTACTTCTTTTGCTTGGTAAAATCACGTGACATGAACAACGTCCCCACTGGGCATTGTTGTTTCAAGTTGTTGTTCATTGTTGGAAAATGCTACCATTTTTAAGCAGGTTTTGGCCGACTGGACAAGTACAACAACTGACCAACGTTTTCCCCTCCAACAACATCAAATTCATGTGGAATTTAAATTTAGCAGAAAATTTTACAAAATTAAAAAACTAAAAAGAATTAATTGCTTTGTGAATTTCAGTTGAAACTGCTAATATAATGATCACTGCACAGTCGTTAACTATGAACACTCAGCTAGCTAATCACTACTTCCGCATGGACAAGCCGTTCATTCACAGAAGCGTTACCAAATTACTAGAATGCTCAACTTGCCGAAAAAAAGGAACCAATTTTCTGAATCAATAACCGTTCAAATTATTATCACCATCATTATTATCATACTACTGTTGTTGCTGTAATAATTTTTCATTGCATGCAGTGATTAGCATTCACAGCAAGCAATGTTAAGCAAAAAAACCAAAAAACCAAAAAAAACAACAACAAAAACCACAGCTTTACCTATTTAAAGAGATGTGGAGAAATAAGTTTCATAATAATTGAGCGGGATGGAAAAAAACGACAAACGCAGAACAAAATATTGTATATTGTGAACGCCCCTCGCAGCCCGAATTTATATATTCATCATTTCCCATATAGCAAGTAAAAAGCAGTATTTCCGGCAAATAACTTTTTGCAATCCTGTTCCAAATGGCGACAAAAGCAACTTCAGCTTGCCATTAATCGACAAAGCAAATAATTTTTCAAAAAAAACAGTATAAATAAACAAAAATATTTCGTTTCCTTTGGAGATGAAAAAGAGATGTTTATTGTCATGTACAGCTTCAGAAGTTGAGAATGAGGAAGGAGAGAAGAAGCAGAAGAAAAAGTAGATGTATATATATATATATAGTGAAAATCATCTCAGACTAAATAAACTCAATTGATAGAATGCTATTTTTAGGCTAACGAGTTGATGTATTCTTAAAACAAATTGCAAAACAAATTTAAAAATAAACAATAGACAACATTAATTAAAAAAAACTGACAACCAATGCTTTTTCGAACGTGCAAATTCTTGAGCACTCAATTATTAATGCATCTCAAATATTTTGCTTTTAATTTTAACATCAAACATGATGTTTCGGTGATTTTTTTACATTCCAAGATTGATAAAAGTCAGAATTAAAAAAATGCTATCAGAAATGAACGATTCGTCCTTAAATTGTCGATCACATCCTTCAATTAGCGAGCAATGCCCTCCTCCCTCTCCCTTGATTAGGAAGCAATTCATATTCACAATCTAACCAACCCTGTCAAACTGAAAGCCATTTATTTCACCAATATGACAATACCATAAATTTAGTTACAGTTACTGTTTGTTTTTAATATGCTTCAAAACAGAACAAAAAACAGCTTGAAACAGATACAGATGTGAAATTTCACAACAGAAAAAATGAAGCACCAATGGTAAAGCTGGTAATTTTCAATTTTCAATTTCTGCTATGTCAAATGTTATTTTATGAATAATGCAAGAAAAATCAGTTTCAAAAATGACTTAACAACTCGACTTTATTGAAATTTCAATTACAAATCGTATTTTGTAAGGCAAAGCATAAAAATTATTTTTCAAATTTAACAATGATAAAAAGAGAATGAATAAACGAAATTTGCAACGCTTTTAACACGCTATTACTTTGTTTGTTACAAAATAGTGCATATCTAATAAAAACTATTCGAAAAAATAAACTGAAGCAAAACAAAAAAGAAAAAAACCAGTACCTATAAAAGTGAAACAATAAAAAAAATGAATAAATAAGTAAAAATTAATAATAATAGGCTATTGTTATTGGTGCTGTTATTGTCGCACTCCCTCGCCGCCCGCATGACATAATGACTTATTATTTCACCGTAAGCACTGGTTTTGCACTGGTTGAACAATAATAAAAATAATATAATAATTAATAATAATAAATTAATAATATCAATCAAAATTTGATCTTCCCCCTCTCCTCCCCCTCCTACATCCCACACACATACACCAACAGTTAGCTAAGTTGAGTTGAACAAACGAACAAACAAAGCCGCTAGTAGAGCTAGTTAAAAACAGGAAGCAGAAAAAAGACCGTAAATCACATCCATCCATCCGTCCGCCTACACATTGCTGTACAATTTGGTTGGTGAAGTTGCCAAAAGTGAACGTCCAAAGCAATGCCTATAGCCAGTTGCATCATTGAAATTGTCAAAATTGGAATTGCATTTCGAGAGCAAACAAAAAAAAATGGTACAAATCAAACCATCAAGCATACAACCTGTATACCAGTGATAATGATCTTGCAGAAAGTTTGCCTTGTCGATGAAGGAGAGATTGATGAAAGGTGAAATTTATCAAAAGTCTTCTTCAAGATTGATGATCATGTACGTGTTGCTGTTGTTGTTGTTGATTTCACTGTTACACTGAGATAGCAGAAAATTGTAAATTTTCCATCACCACTATTGTAATAAGTGCTTATTCTTATCCTTATTATCTTTTTTCTCATTCATCAAAATGCCAATGATCAATTGCTATTCTTTCTGCTTACAGAATCATATTCACATATTAAACAAAAGCTAAAATCAATTGAAAAAAAAGAAAGATAACCAACCATCTTACTCTTTCTACAAACAGCATTAATAATAATAATCATAATAATAATGATAATAATAATCTATTTTTTTGCTGGCTTTCTTTCATCATCAAAGAATTTATGACCAAGCATATCAGGCGAGGTGGATAATTAAATTTCTTAAAACTACCAGAGCCAGACAACTTCTCAAAATGCTCGATGATGCTAAAATGAGAAAAGCACCGTTCTGTTTGTTCAAAACTTTCCGCTTAAACTGACTGAAGTGAGTAAGTTGACTTGAAATCTGTTTGCTTGTTGATTGAGGGAATGCAACAACAAAGTACATTGGACAATTTGCAAATCAAATTAACCATGACAAAAAGCAAAAGATTTTTTAAAAAATTGAGCCTTTTTTTCAAGTTAACAAATAAATAAATATAAATATAAATATAAATAAATAAATATATATATATATAATACCCCTGAGATGTGTATCCTAGAAAAATACTGAATGTTGCTGCTGCTGCTGCTGTTAAGATGCTTAAAATTGTCAACCAGTCAGTAAGTCAGTTGTTCAGCTTGGATGAAACAACAGAACAAGAACATGATGATCAAGATTTGTATATGAATAGAAAAGAAGAGGAAAAAACAAGGAATCATTTATTTTTGGCTTCAAATCTAAAAGTAGCATCGTCAACAAACAAACAATATAAGTGAAACTGACCAATCAACTGAGCAGTCAGTCAGTCAACCAGCAGCAAATGACTACTGACAATGAAGTAAAACTACCAATTGCTTTGCATAAAATACCTCAAGTCATCTTAAAAAACGTGCATATATATATATATATACTGTTTTTTCTCAACATTTTTCAGAAAACTACTTTTCTTTTCGAGTGCTTGCTAAACAGTCCATCCAGCAAACAATGCCAATGCCGCTGCTAAGTAATAATTAACTGTTGCTGTTGAACAAGAAATTATGCAAGAAATGTTCATGACATCTAATTGAAAAACAAACTTTTAAAATGGCCAACACTGTTAGAGAATGTTGCTCTAGGATGCTTATTAAAATGCTGCAATAAATTGAACAGTTGTGCATCGACAGCATTCAGTTTGAGTATTATTCAATGCGCTTGTTTCATAACGTTGCACAGTTTCGAGTGCCCGTTGTCCAATAAATAAACATCAAGTAAATGGTTAATCAAACAAAATTCAAAATTCACTTTAAAAATTTCAAATCAATGAAAAATGAAATAATCAATTTTCAATTATTTCAATAGCTTTCAAGTAAACATCACATTCATCACATACATACATACATACCCCTTGGACACTAATAATAGAAACAGGAAGCCAAGCCAAAAAGAGCTAATTATTTTGCCTAGATACACCGTTATGAAAATCAATTTTATGACTCCTGATTTCGCCTGATAATTTTCTAAAAGTAAAAAATTACCATTACCATCACCATCACCACAAACCACCACCATCATCACTACATCAAATGCAAAAGCATCGACTGTCCAATTACAGATATTGTCGCAACAGAAAAGCAAAGAAATATATAATTTCATTTTGCATCATAAAAAATATATTGAAAGTTTCATTTAAGAAAAAAGCAAAAAAATCTATAACAGTACACTACTAACCGGCACACTTGCTGCAGATCAATTTGCATAATTTATACTCTATTATTACATTAATATTAAAACGCCACACAGACACACATACGCACGCACAGTGTTGAAACCGAACACGGAAAAATTGTGAAACCTTCGATTGGACGGACAGTCCGCATTTGACAGCCAAGTGCCCATTAAACTGCCGTTGGAGCCGTGAAATTGCATACATAAAAATTGCACAGCAAACATCACAATCAATAAAAAGCACAACACTGGAGATTGAATGTTGCCTTCTTCAAAGCAAACATACAATCATCGCACATGAAAGATAGCCGCCGCTGCTTTTACAGCTATTGTCGAACAAGCATTTTACAAAAGAGGTGCGCGTCAAATTTCAATCGACAACAATTCACTTCACCAATTATTCAATAATTTCAATTATTACATCAAAATCGAAACCATTTTTTGCAAAGTGATGAAGATCAAGAGTAAGAAGCAAAAAAAAAGATAAAGAAAAAGAAAATAAATGCAATACAACACTTACCCAACTGATGGGATATTTTTCATTGTTGTTGCTGTTGTTGTATTTCCACTTGCAGTTGACAAGTGAGCTGTGGAATTTGGGAATCTGAAAAATACACACAATCAAAAAGCAAATGCCAACTACTAAACAAATTTAGCTTATCTTATCAATTTGCTAATATATTATTTATTAAGCTAGGAACGATCGTGCAATGCGAACAACAACAACATATAATTCATTTTCGAATTCATTGTCATATATATATATATATATATATGTATGTATGTATGTATGTATGTATATGTATAATAAAAGAAAGCACGCAATATAATCGTCAGCTTTTTAAGGTAAAGTTCAATTGCACATAGATCACAAATTTCACATTTCTAACAGTTTTTGTTGTTGCTCAGTGATGAGAAATTAATCATAAACCAAAATTCGTCATCTGACAAACTCATCGAAAAAGCTTACCACCCACACGTTCAATTTCCTTTGATCTAACGTGTTATTTATTCATTTATTACATTTGGAAAAGCAAGCAAAAAGGTAAAATTACTTTGCATTTACCACCACTTGACGTTGCAGTTAATTGGCAAATTATACAACCGACAACGAGCCAACAGGTCACCATTATCTTTTATCATGCTGGTTGATGATTAAAAATTGATACGAAAAAGCTGTTGCTTTATCAATGCAATGCAAAGCTTCTTACATGAGATCTAAGAGCAAAGAACAACAATAAAATGACGCCACATGTTTGGAATAGCAGCAAACTGATTGCAACATACCGAATACCGGAAACCAAGGCGGTGAGCATTTTTGATCATCTATTCAACGTCACGACCGACGGTGCATAATTATTGTTCATTGTTAATTGATTGATTGAACAAGCAGAGCAAGCAAAGTACAAAAATAAATAAATAAATAAGTCACATAATCACTGCACTCTCATCACATCTCATATCGCTTGACCCATGCTGATACTGCAATAAAAAAACGAACAATTAAATTATCAATTCAAATAGAAAAAATCGCAATCACGATTCAACAAATTTATTAACATCACCTCACAATTAAACCAAAATCATCACTGTTTATTATTATTTTTTTTCAATTTTGCTTTCAAACAACAAATTAAATAAAAATTTTCTTGATTCCCGGAATTGACCATAATCATTTGCATACAATTTCACCAGTTCAATAATATACTTTCACCAAAAGTTCCATTTCCAAAGGCACCAAAAATAGTCAATATCTAAGTAGGCAAATGATAATAGATAAAAGCTAGGATTGTCGTTGTTGATCACACTTGGAAGCAATATTTGCATTCAAAATTAAAAAAAAGACTAACAAATCAAACTGACTAGATAAATAACCAACACCAACATATTTGTTGTACGATCGTATTAGGCTATTCATCTTCACGCTGCTAATTGAATACACGCCTCAATTATATGCTTGGCGGATATTCCAAACATGTCCATCAATGAGTCTGGAGGTCCAGAGCGAGGCAGTGCATTCACAGCCAAGCTTGACAATTTAATATCCGAATATTCGGCCAATGCTGAAGCTACTGCATCACCAATTCCACCTGAAAAAATAAGCTTTTATTCAAAGAAGACAAAAACTAATGAATGCCAAAAACAAACCTTCCGGATAATGATCTTCTACAGTAAGCACTTTTCCACCGACACGTTTCGCTTGTTCAGCCAATGTGCGCTTGTCTATCGGTTTCACAGTAAACAAATCGCAAATGCATACGTGCAGGCCTTTTTCCTTTGCCAACACATCCGCCGCAGTGAACGCTTCGAACAGTGTAACACCAGCAGTGACGATCATCAAACAATCCGTCTCAGAATGACGAACAATCTGAAATTTAAAATTTCAATAAATATTTTTAAAAAAAAAGAACAACAAAAAGAATCATTTTCAATAAACCTTCGCTTGTCCAATTGAAAATTGTTCCTCATTTGCATAAATGACTGGTGTGTTCGGACGGCCGGTACGTATGAAACAAATGCCGTTCACTCGGGCTGCTAATTCGACAGCACGTTCACAACTGACCGCATCCGACGGATAAAACACTGTCGAACCAGGCAGTGTACGAAACATGGCAATATCTTCCAAGCCCATCTGACTGGGACCATCCTCACCTGTACACACGGTAGGGTATATTTACACAATCGATCGACTGCAAAAAATACATACCAATCGACACGCCTGCATGCGATCCACAGCACTTGATGTTGGCACCAGATATAGCGCCCATCCGAAGCTGATCAAATGCTCTTGTAAAAAATGTAGCAAAAGTGCTACAAAAAGGCAACGTTCGACCTCTCGTGCTGCAGCCAACTGCCACACCTACCTGAAAATGTTTGCATTGTGCATGCAATTTTTGAGATATTTTCAAAAATAAAAAAAAAGAATACCATATTTTGTTCCGCTATGAAACATTCAATAAATCGATCTGGAAAAGCGTTTTTGAATTTATCAGCAAAAGTTGAATTCTTGACGTCACCATCCAAAGCAACTACACGATCACAAGATTTGCCCAACTTGACCAAAGCTGTTCCATACGCAAGCCGTGTAGCTACCTAAAAAGATCCAATTGCAAAGCATTAAAAATCATTATAATTACAATTCAATTCAATCACACGTAACACAGCTCACTATTCTATATCAAGTTGAATCGATTATACAATTTCACAAGTGTAATGTTACTTTACATATTTGAAAAAAAATACATTTTTAATTAATGTTTTGTAGAAATGATAAGATACTTTTTTATGAATTGACAAAGCACCCCAGTACTGACTACAATAATTTGCTATTCCAATTGACCATAGCGAATTTGTCAAAAATGAAATGATCATTTTTCGCCATTAGGGGTCAAGTGGTAATAAAAAATATTCATCATGATTCAAAATAATTTTAAAAAAGAAATGTTTTTTTTACTTTTTCGCCGATCTTGTAATTTGGTGGCTCAGACAAGTGAACAGTGCTAAAGTCATTCGCTTTGAGCTGATTGCTTGGATCAATTCTTGGAAGATTTATGGAAAGCTTGTGACGGTCTAAATTTTTTATTCTACTATTGATCGCCTCCAATGCGGCAGCTGCCTCCTTTCCCAGTGCTTTTCCGTGCCAATTTTCTTGATCTTCCACTTTGGGAATGCCGAAACCTTTGAACGTTTTGGCAACTATCGCCGTTGGTTTGTGCTTCACTCTTGTGGCAGAAGAAAAAGATCGACAAAGAGCTTCTACGTCATGCCCATCCACACATTCCACATTCCAACTGCAATACAAAAATTCAAGTGAAATTAATAAAATAAAAATCAAAAATCAAGCATATTTTAATGCAAAACTAATAATTTGTTGTCATCTCACCCGAATGCTTCAAGTCTTTGCTGGTATACATCAATGCGATGGCCCAAAGAAGCAGGTTGGCTTTGACCAAGTCGATTTATGTCAAAAATAGCAACCAAATTGTCCAATTCATACATCCCGGCAAAATGCAACGCTTCCCAAACACTTCCTTCCGCACTTTCACCATCGCCAAGCACACAGTAGACACGAGAATCAATCTTGTCCAGAAATTTCATCACGTAAGCCATGCCGGCAGCACAGCTCAAACCTTGACCAAGCGATCCAGTAGCCACATCGACAAAACTCAACCTCTTTAACGAAACAAATAATTAAATAATTCTTTTTTAATCAAATTATTTACAGGTGTCGGATGTCCTTCCAGATCGCTGTCAATTTTTCTCAAATTTAACAATTCATTTTCAGGAATTAAGCCAGCCTCCACCCAACAGGCGTACAATATCGGGCCGGCATGCCCCTAAACACAGCTCAATGTATTCGGTGAAATATGACAAATTGTCCAACCTTGGACAAAATGAAACGGTCGCTGTGCGGATCACGTGGATTTTTCGGATCATATTTCATCGCGTGAAAAAACAATACCGACATAATCTCAGCCATACTACAACAACTGGTCGGATGTCTGAAAAAAAGTAAGCAAATATTGACGAGTGATTTTCAACTTCCATCGCCAACTTAATTTGTATATTCAAACCAAATATAAGTACATCAGTTAAAACTTTGTGGTTACATTCCAAAAGCCCAATCGTTACATTTCAAAAATTGCAACTTTTTTGAAAATAAAAAATAGACAGTAAGAAAAATGGAGGCAAAATGACGAACCTTCTTGTCACAAACTGTACAAAGTTCATTTTACTTTTACTCGACTGTTTAATATTAATCAATAATTTACGTGACATGCCAAAACATTTAGCCAGTACACCTAGTTTCACTTGTAAAAAATACTAAATGAAATTCAACTGATCACATTTACGCCTGTCAATTCAAATTTCACTGTTTACTGTTTATACATTAAAATTGAAAAAAAGCAGAATGTCATTTTCATTCTTCAAAATGCAAAAAAATTTAAGTAAACGGTAAACATTGTAATATGATGTGTTTGAAAAAGCTTGAAATAATTTCCATAAAGAACACAGTGAACAACTAATTTGCCGTCATTATTACTGGCCAATTCTATACACATCAGAATTATGCGCACGTTCGGAAAAAGACAGTTCTAGTTATTCCAATCATTCTTAGCAATTTCAATTAGGTCAAATGAATCTCAGTAGCTGTATATTAAACAATTAAAAGCTAGTTTTAAATAACATTGGAAAAAATATTTCATTATTAATGAAAAGTTGAAGCATCATTCTGACATAATAGGAAATAAGTGAAATTCATCAATGTTAAAAGCTATAAAAGCAATTCAATTACATCAGTCAATTTTCCATCTAATTCAAAATAAAGTGACAGACATAATAGAAAAGACAGTGCCAACGTTTGAACTTGGAAAAATTCTATGATTATATTCATAATAAATTTAAAAATTCATAAAAACTGCAAAATAACAACAATTGTAAGAGTTACTCAACCATATTTAAATTCTATTTTTTATATCATCAATTAATGCAGCTACATGAAAACAAAAAAAAACAATTAAACAAAAGAACATCAAAACCAACAGCAATATTACATATTTGTGTATAATTAAATTTTTTGACACGTTCCTTTCAAAAAACAATGCTTACCCTGAGTTGGATGCATTAGTAGCACGAATACTGTGAATACGAAGCTTGTTGGCAATATCTTTCAACTCTTGAATAGTATGCAAATCTGGAAGAGCGCTAGGCATCTTGGCTGTCGACCAACACTGACGAAAACGAACAAACAAAATACAGTACAATGCAACGTACAGTAACAAAATGTCAAGCCCAAATTCAAATCAGGTCATCAATGAGATACGGTACTGTAAAATTTGTAAAATCAAATAATATAAAAGAAAATCAATAAAATTTTAATAAATAAATCATATGCACGTTTATTTGTATAATTTAAAAATAAAAATGTTCAAAAAAATGTTTCTTATTCAATTAACAATTTCTTTGATAAAATTTCAAAATATTCATCATTGCTTGTTTTTATGTGTTTCGTGAAGCTTCAAAATTTACATTGTCATGTTTTACAGTAAGTCCGTTAACTAAGGGAGAGAGAATTTTGTTTCACTTTATTTATCATATCACTGATGACAAAAATTACAATTGCGCAAGTGCACCAATGTGCACAAGTGATCTTTTATTTTTTTTCCACAAACGATCAAGAGAATCTGTTTTTCATGTAAGAAATCCACTGCCTTACGGATATTTTGTACTTATCCAAAAAAAACTTTGCAGCAAGCCGTTTACCAGCTTGGCTGTTGAAGCGCAACTTTGACATGGCATCCATAATTGGCAAACGCTCTTCTACTTCACAATTCTCCCAAACGCATTCCAAAACTCGAGAACCAATATTACCACCCGCCAATTTCAACATGATCGGCTAATCAACAAAAATAAAAGACATGAAAATTCAAAAAATAAAAATAAAAACAAAAAATGCCACACCAAAATCTTGTTGACAACAGCTTCGCGTTGATCCGGCTTTTCTGCTACTTTTACCAGTGCTTCAACTGCATAGCTACCCAAATTACTGGAAGAAATTTGAAGAAACTCTTCATTTGGCAAATTCAACATTTGTTCAAAAAATAATTCCTTTGTTGAGAATGTGGCCAACGTTTGCGTTAAAACGCTGCCAAAATATTTTATTTTTTTCTGCAAATGATATTACTGCATACATGAGCGAAAGTGAAAATTACACACTTTAAGAGTTTTCAATTTAAGCATACCGGAAGAGGTTTGTTTTGTACATAACATTGCAAAGACAGCAAACAACGAAGAAAATGCGTCTCAAAAATTTTCGGATCTCGACAGTTCAGTCGAGTTTTAATCTTCTAGAACAATTTAAAACACAAATCTTCCTCAGTGAATTAAAAAGACAATAATTAAAATAATCACAACAAATCAGTTCTTAATTGTCAACTTACCTCGAGAAGCCTGGCTTCTAGCTCCGGCTTTTCTCTAGCAAAAATGAACAATGAATGCACCACACCGTACAATTGGGCTTTCCAAATGTCATTAAAGCATTGCAAAACTTCTTCGTAAAATTCTTTCGCCTGAACATACTCATTAAAATTGTACTTATAAAATAACAAAAAAATTTACCAAAAATGAATCATCCGCTTTTCTGATCATCTGCTGCAACGGATAGTTGGCATATTGGTCAGAAATTAAGCTCGCAACACTACCACGGAAACAATTGTCGTACAATTTTAAAACATTCTCAATGGAAGAAAATCGAAGATATTGGTCCCAAACACGACTTGCTTGCTTGTTAGTTAACATTGAGTAAATAGTCCTGAATTGAAATAAAGTGAGTGAATAATTCAACATGAAAATTTCTACTTTTTGTTTTCTTCCAAAATAAATGGCAACAAGCCATTAAGAAAAGTAGAATTAAAACTGGCATCATAGGCAATAAAATCTTGAACTAATAACGAAAACGGTTCTCGACTTGCCAATTCTAAAGCAACAATCAAATTACTATACGTACAAGTAAGGGACTTAAAATAATACCTCGTATGGATTTCCAATTCAGAACTTGACCAGCGAGATTGTTGTAAACTGAAATAATTTCGGCCTGGTTCAAAAAATTAGCTTCAACACGCTTCAGTTCGTCCTTATTTGAAGTAGAAAAAATTTGCGTTGCATTATTATTATGCGAACCTTTTTCAACACCACTGATGGCACTGCCAAGCCTTCTCAACAGATGACTACCGCCGTGTTGCACTGACAGTAAATCAAAGTTTTCTGCTGCAATTTCGGATAATTTAAGCAAAATTTTCTCTTTTCGAGGCTCTTCTGATTCATTAAAAGCAACAGCCAGCAATTTTTCCAACGAACCACCCCAACTGGCCATCAAAGTTAGAATAACTTTCTTTTTACTTTGCATAATTTTCCATAATAGTTCCAAAGCAACGGAAGCATTGTTACCAATAATAATACGCAAATTGTTAAAGCACTCTTTTTCTCGAAGTACAGAAATCTCATGACCATTGCATTCGCTGAGTAAGTTTTTAAACAATATATCTGTATTTGAAAAGGAAAAAGAAATAATAATAATAACTCCATCAAGTATACAGTGAGAGATACACACCTTTCTCTTCTTCAGAAATGTTCGCTTGATTGGATTGAACTGTTTGGGAAAGCTGTTGTATATAATTTTTCAAATCTTCAAATTTACCAGAATATTGATTTGAGCTTCCAGATTTTTTCGATTCTTCCACTGCAGCATGGGTAAAATAGCGTCCAGTAAAATTTTGTCGTCTACGAGCTTGTTCGGGAAATTTTTCATCTTCTTCAACGTTAAATTTTATAAATTGCATTTTCAACCTGTGCCAACCAACCTGCCAACCGATCTTTCCAACTTAAACGATATCTTCAATACCGTACCATTAAATACTGTTTAAGTACAAAACTTTTTTTGATAAATATTTTTGAAAAAAGAAAAAATATTAATAATTTAAATATTTAAAATTTATTTAAAAAATTAAATTTTACACAATAAAAATGATTTAAAAAATATTCTTAATTATATTGTTTACTGTAGTTATTCGTGGTGATTTAGGCAAGTGATATAGGAAATTATTATGCAAGTAATATATGCATTATTTATACATATATATATTTATTTATTTTTGATATTTCATTTTAATTGACACCATTTTATTACCATAATAAAGTCATTTTAGTTTGTTGATATTTTAAACATCTAATGTTGCGTATGTTACTTTTGCATCATAGAAAAATCTTTACTGAAAGCAATAAATAATGAGAGAGAAAATGATGACGAGCACAACTTATGACCGGTTTTGCTACTTATGTCAAAATATATAGTTTATTTTAAGAATTCAAATTTGTATTATTTGATATTATTTGATGTTCACATCTGCAATGATTCGTTGCTTCATCTTACGACAAGTTTATCTTTATTTTTCAAAATCTTCAAGCTGCAGAACAGCACAATTTTTGCAATTGAAGAATTTTTTCTCAGGTTCAGATGGAATGCAAAATATCAAGAATGAATCGAATTTATGGGACATTTATAGTAAAGTGAAAATGAAAGCATTGAAATATCCACTGCCACCACCAATTGACAACAGGATGGTGTTCGTAAACAATGAATTAGACTTGTCTGAAATTGACGTTTATGGATTCGATTATGATTACACGTTAGCAATTTATCGAAAAGCGTTGAACTCCGCAATATATGAAATGGCATTGAAAAGAATGACTTCGGCATTTAAGGTATTTCAATTGCTCATCGGTAAAATATAATGCAGTTGACAATATTTTTATTTTGTGGTACCCTCGTGAATTGGAAAATATGGCGTATGATCCTGACTTCTTCGTCAGGGGATTGCATTTTGATTTTTCTACTAATATTCTATTAAAGATGGATGCATTTTGTAACATCCAAAAAGGCACTGCGCACAGGTATTTTTATTTCTGAGGATGAGTGCTATTTGCAGTTTCTTCACAAAATTTACATAGAGGCAAAAAAATACTTTCCGAAGATGATATCAATAGCATATACAATGGACATCACATTCCACAACATTATTTGAAGTTCAGCTCTTTGGTCAGTTAATGTTTTTCTGTAGCTTTTTCAATTATAAAAGTATTTTGATTTTTATTATAGGAAAGCAAAAGAATGGGACAATTGTTGGATCTTTTCAGCTTACCTGAAATTGGTTTATTATCGAATGTGATTGAATATTTCGAAAATAATTCCATACCGTACAATTCGTTATCAATTCTTCACGATGTAAGAACTGCAACCGGCCAAATTCATTCTACAGGTGAAATGCATCACGCTATTCTTAAAAATACAGGTAATTTTTTTTATAAAAGAATTATCTCATTTATTTATTTATTTATTTAAAATTTTTATTTCAGACAAATTTATTAAACGATTACCAGGATTACGTCAATTCTTTGAAAGACTGATGAGTCATAAAAAATATGTTTTTCTTATCTCCAATAGCCCTTATTATTTCATGTAAAAATGTATGTATATATTTTAATTTTTAATATCAAATTTATTTTCAGTGATCCAGGAATGCGATATTTATTGGGAGAAGATTGGCAAAAGTTGTTCAACTGTATCATAGTTCAAGCAAAAAAGCCAAATTTTTTTAGAAACAGATACAGGTAAGTGGTAATTATAAGAAGAAATTTTAAATTATGATATTGCATATTTTGTCAGGAACTCAATTTAATGGAATTTTAGACAATTTCGTATCTACTGGCCTGACAGCGATATG
Organism: Trichinella pseudospiralis; assembly: GCA_001447645.1. NCBI lineage: Eukaryota > Metazoa > Nematoda > Enoplea > Trichinellida > Trichinellidae > Trichinella > Trichinella pseudospiralis. The sequence continues at coordinate 34,940 of JYDV01000172.1, forward strand.
TTGGCTTGGGAGAAGGTTACAAAAATTGAGCGTGGAATTATTTATGCAGGAGTATGTTGATTTAAAGAATATTTGAATGAATTGATTTTTTCCTTTTAAGGGAAATTTAGAAGACTTTTTACAACTTAGTGGCATAGGCAACAAAGGTGTTTTATACTTTGGTGATCATGTTTCTTACGATCTCGCGGTATGTGTGCTTGTTGTGGTTTGTTAGTCGAATTTTGTCATTTGATTGAAAAAACCAATTTCTCCAAGGAACCTACAAGACGTGTCGGATGGAGAATTGCGGCAATTGTGCCAGAATTGACGAAAGAAATTCGTATTCAAAATTCGGATGAGTATCGTCGAAAACTTCTCTGGCTGCAAGTGTTGACGTCGTTGATTGATGAACAATTCTCAGAAGAAGCAGGCAAAAGCGTCCGGATGAGGGAAATTTTGCGCAACTGGTGCCTCGAACGACAACGTGCGCGTGATGAGTTGGAAATTTTTTTGAATCCCCACTTCGGTTCCATATTTCGATGCTACCACAACCCTTCTTATTTTCTGATGCGCTTGTTGCGCGTCACCGACGTCTACATGGCCAACGTTACCAGCCTTTTGCAATACGACATCGAGCATACATTTTTCGCCAGTCGATGGCCACTGCCACACGAAGCGGACCTGTGCCATCCTGCTCACTTTTTGAAACATATATAATTCATATTTATTAACTGTGCATTTTTGTTTTTTTTTGTAAAAACACTCCTCGCTTTTAATAATGAAATAAATTAAACTTTACTGTCTTTTATTTTCCTTCAATTTTGATATTTACTTAAAATCAATTGTTTTTTTTGAAAATTTTTTTTACTGTTTTTTTAATGACTTTCAGGTTTTCTTTTGTTAGAATGAGCGGGAAATGTTGTCCTGTATCAAACTAAGGGTTTTACTACAGTAACTGCTTAGGAATGTTTTGTTTGAAGTGATTGTATTTATGGATTTTCAAGTTTAGTAGACTGTATTTTTGCCAACAGGGCAACTTAAAATTTCAAATGTATTCATTTAGTTTATTATAAAAAAGAGCTGTGTTGTCAATTCAATTCACATTAAATCAAGCATACATGGAATATATTTCATCGCCCGGTATTTTGAAATAGCAATGGTGAGTGGTAGAGAAAAGAAAGAATGTCAATAACAATCTTGCATGGCAGTGTGAAAACCAGCACTGGACAGCAATAACAAAAATTTGATCAATGTGGCACCGAATGGATTTGAATAAGAAGAGAAGATTTAAAATTGCTAAAAATGAATAAACTAGCTGGTAAAAGGAAAAATTATAATATTTCACCAAAGTATATATATATATATAATTTTTTCGTCTGGTTCAATCGTACTGGAAGCCGGCAGATGGCAGCACTGACTGGGCATGTCGTCCAATCGTCGGCCGCCCACGTCACCTCTAGTAGTATGTTCGCCCGGACCCTGCGCATCAGTAGCTCGTGCATGCGTGTGAATGAGTGTGTGTCGTTCCATTTTTCAAAAACTGAACCCAATTATCACCAATCGCCCAATTTGTTCGTCACATTTTACAAATTTACTCCACAAAGGTTGGTCACATCTGATGAGCATAGATGAACAATTTGTCTTTGAGACCTCATATTCTTGTTGTTGTTGTGAAATTTATTTTTCAGCCGCCTGGTTGAGGTGTGGCTATGATCACTTTCGTCTGCGTGTGGTTGAATTTCGCAACAGTACGATGCGACAACAATGGCTCCAGTCGGTTCGTCCCGGTCGACGGTCGCTGGTCGATTGGCCAATGAAGCGGCTGGTCATTTCGTCGTTGTTGGTCACTTTGATACCAAACTTATTCAGCCGTTGTCAGGCGGTTCAACTGCCAGATATTTACTGGAACAGCAGCAATCCGATGTAAGTTTCCATTAATCCAAGCATGCTGTCTGACCATTGTTGAGTTTTTTTGCGGTTGTTTTGTTTTGTGCATTTTTGGATTTTCAAAAATTCGGTTCAACGACCGAAAAATGTTTCAAATTGTCAAAGATAATATCTGTTGATTGTCAACTGCACGTCTTTCTTCGTCTTTGATTTCGATATTATCAACAAAACTGTCACCGTTGTACGGCCTTTGCCGGTGTGTTGGTTTTGCCAAAGTTCGTTGTGGATAGAATAAATTTGGTTCATTTCCATCAAAATTGGGGCCACTCCGCCCCCAATTTTGCATCTGGTCTATCAAAATCTGCAAACGGTGTCGATACAGCCGGCGTGGACAGATTTGCATTTTTCCAGTGGAAATATTTTCACTTGGTTGGTGATTTCAAAATTTCCTGAATCAATTGATTCTTGTAAAGCAGCACCGCGTGAAACTGAACTTGGGCTTTTGGTTTCAAATCGATTCATTTTCACCGTTTGGCCATTTTTCCATTCATCACTTTGAAAATATTGAAACAATTATAACTTGCGGTGTACAGTTACAGCAAACATTAACTAATTTTCCAATATTTCATATGTTCAATCAAATTGCCCCAAGTTTAACTGAAGCCACATTATGAAAATTTTTACTTGATTTGATACTTTGAACAAGAAATAATTATTGAAATAGCAAATTAGGTTTGTTTGTCTTAAGCGTTTCAAGTTTAGCAACTTTATGTACATTTTTATTATAAATAGTTAGGTTAGTTCTAGTAGGTGACCAGGTAAGTAGTAGATAGGCAGGTAGGTAGGTGGTTGTTTTGCCTGGATGTGCATTGAGGATGTTCTTCAATGGGAAATCTTCAATTAATAGTTTGACATTGACATTGAACAGGTGCCGGCTGTTCTTGGCAGACGTCTGTCTACTTGGAAAACGCTTGTTTCAACATGTCAGCGTTGCGTACGATGGAAAGAAGCCGGCTGATGTTTTGAAAATTTACATCATTCATGATCGGATATATTTTCAGTGGCTGTCACTGAGATTCCGTTTAAAAAAGAAAATACCTACCCTATCATTGACAAACAAAACAATTATCAATTAATATTAATCATTAATATATATATATGTATGTATATAAATTTCCAGCTTTATTGTACACAAAATTTATTTATTTATTTATTCGCGTAGTTTATTATTATTAATATCTGAAAATGGACGTTTTGCTTCAGAGAATGAATGATAAGCTTGTTTTGATTAATTGATAATGTGACAAAGACCAAATAGCTAACAAGCATTTGGAGGAAAATGAAATTCTTATCAACAGATAGATAGATAGATAGGATAAGAGAGAAGTCATCATCGATTACTAATACTTCATAACAATGATAATAATATTTTCCAACACAAAATGATATTTATTTATACATTATTGTTTGCATTATTCAAATTAGCATCGATCGGCTTAGTACTATGTTTTATTTATAATTGTAATTTTCTTTTTCATAACTGTATATAAATAGATATATTTTTTTTTAAAAAACAATATTTCAGATTTCAAATCGGAACACAACAACCGGTGCTGAAAGTACGCATTGGCGATCGGTTGAACATCGTTTGTCCATATTATCCATCGCCAACAGTGCACGCAGATAAATTTGAATATATGGAAATTTACGGGGTAAGAATGAGTGAATTGTTGAATACAACATGTGAGTGAATTGGAAAATTGCAATTGAATTCTGTATTGCAATGTTGGAGAAAATTGTTTTGCATGCAACGTGTTTCATTGTTTTGTCAGTAAAGGACTGAGGGGTGGTAGCAATGTGGATGGCGTTTGTGTAGTTCATTTTTCAAATGTTCCATCCTCTGCATCTAGTCGAGTTAGTTGGTCGACAAAACAATGCATCCAATTTCCAAGACTGAATTTGAATTTGTTACTGCTCAGTTTGTGATGGAAAGCAACCAGTTGCAGCCGCTGGTTGATAAATTGGATTTGCCGTCGTCGGTGACAACAGTGCTGGCATAAGCTTGATGATAAGCTAGCTAGCTAGCTGACTAGCTAGCTAGTTGCAGCTTTTTCTGTCTCTCTCTATATATATTTCTGCTCGGCGTGTGTTTTGCTATTCTTCTTCATCATCTTCCTCTCTCGTCTTCCAATCAGCCGACAACGGATTCTAGATGGTTCGTTATCAATCAGCCTAGCATGCCGGGGAGGGGTGGGTCGATTTTCAGGCGAAGCCGTCACTCTTCCGGTCCAGCGGTTGCCGCATCTTCCACAAATCGACCCACCTCCATCTAGTGCTTGATTGCCGACTGCCAATTTGTCACTGATCGCCAATTTCGATTGGACCCCTCCCAGGAAATGAACCGTCGATGTGATTACGCGATTAAGACATTTGATTGCACTGACCCTCTGAGGATAGATAAAATCTTCTCCCTGGGGATCAATTTTGTTTTCTATTTTCAAAATATTACATTTGCTTCTTCTTCCTCTTCCAGGTCACAAGAAAAAGTTATGAAGAATGCACGTTGAATGATCGTGCTACAATTGTTGGCGTTTGCAACACGCCCACCGTACCCACTGTATTGACCATGGTTATAAGAGAATTCACTCCAAATCCGTCAGGATTGGAATTCAAACCCGGACGAAAGTACTATTTCATATGTAAGTAAATATGCAAAAAATGTATTCTAAATTCCCATGATTGTGCTTATTGTCTCTTTGTAGCAACATCCACCGGCAGTCGGGCAGGCCTGGCTAATCGAAACGGTGGTCTTTGTTCGAAAAACAAGATGAAGATGATGTTTGACGTCCGCAGATCGGGTAAATTTGAGGTTAAATTCAATCGTTGATTGAGAAGAACAGGATAATTATATATATATATATATATATATATATATATTTATTTATTTATTTATATTTTTTATCATCCAAGATGCTCAAGCCAAGATCAAAATGGGCGAATATTTCTTCATCACCTACCATACACCCGGCATGATTGGACAAGATTATCAAGAAGATGCGGAAGAACACTTGTTAATGAATGAAAAAGAAGAAGAAGAAGACACTGCAGAACCAATAGTGGAAGAAAATGTCGATTGGGCGATCGAAGCAGAAACTACTACCACTCCACTTTTATACATTATTCATACCAGGCCGTATGATGAAATTTCCGCTTCTTGGTATAATAGAGACAAATTTGGTAAAATATTACAAACAACAAAAAACAGCAAAAGCATGAGAATGTTTGTTAACAATTCAATGTTCTTTTTTTCAGGCAATTCTCATCTCCAATACATTGACACATCGAGCAATAATAAAGCTAGCCTTACTGTACAGCTGCTTGTTCTTGCAATCTTATTGCTCTTTCACTACCGGTAATGATATTTATTTCAATGAATGAATAAGTAAAAGAAAAAATTACTCCCATCTGGTTGCATTGTTTAATATGTTAATATTAAGTGATAGATAGATAGCATTTGAATGAACCACAAAAAAACAGCCATCTGAAAACAAAAAGAATAATAAAACGAGGACAGTAATCAAGTGTTCATTCTACATTTTAAAAAAAGTATGCTGTTTCTTCATCGACTGAGACTGTCTAGAAAATTGCAGCAAAGAAAAAAAAATGCTTTGAAGAGCGAATGCACGACCCGAATATTATCTATTATCATCAAGCAACCATTGTGTTGTTCAACTTAAGCGATTTATCAGACGCAACCGAATTTTTATGATAAAAATGTGTAATTACATACATATAAGCAAATTATATATATATATATATATATATATATATATATATATATATAGTAAAAGTAGTACTTAATGGTAAATAATCATCATCGAACAACAGCATTTCGAATCAAGTGCATGGTGATAGAATAAAAAGTAAACTGTATACTGATAAACAAGTGAGGATAGATATGAACTGCTGTTGAAATTTTCATTCCAGGAATGCAATCATGCTGATAAAAGAATGCTGATGATATTTGCATATCATTATCAATTATGGAGTATTTTACAAAATACCACACTTCTTTTTTGATCGTTTCTTCCTCTGCTTTGGATCAGGAAAACGACGATTAATCTGTCTTACTAAATCGTAGAAAACCTGCAATCAAAATATTCAAATTACACACCTGCACACATTTATATGTAAGAAAAAAAAATATATACCTCATTGACGTTCACTTTTGCTTTTGCTGAAGTTTCCAAAAATGCACAATTGAATTGACGAGCCAAATTCTGTCCCTGATCTTTTCCAACAACACGTTCATCCTCCAAATCGCATTTGTTTCCTACCAAAATCATTGGAACCTGAAAAAAATTATCATAACAAAATTAAATTTATTTATTTTTTTATCAAGATAACCAATTTTGCCTTACGTCATCAGTATCTTTGACACGTAAAATCTGATCCCGCAGATCAATGAGATCATTGAACGTCGACTGGGCAGTAATTGAATAAACTAGAACAAATCCTTGGCCATTTTTCATGTAGAGATCTCTCATAGCCGTAAATTGTTCCTAAATTTCATTATCACGTCATATACTATTATATTATTCAAAAAAATCTGCTCATCCAATATTACATGTTACTTGATTTCGCCACGTCTCACTAATTACCTTAACAATCACCCTTACAGTCATTAGTATAGCATACTGTAATGACATAGTCATCATCATCAACAGATTAATGACTACTGCATTGATTTATATATCGACTGGACGGAAAAAAACTAAATTTATTTGATAAGAAACAACAGCGAATGCTGCATTCAAAATTGATTTTTATTCTTCAAAAAAGGAAAACATTTTCTCACCGTGCCGGCAGTATCCAAAATCTCTAGCATGCACTGTTGCGCGTCGACTTCTACTTGCTAAAAAGATCATCATTGCAAAATTGTGAATAAAACAATTGAAGCTATACTTTTCTATAGCTGTCTTCAATGGTTGGATCATATTTTTCGACAAAAATACCTTGAACAAATTGGACAGTCTACAAAAGAAATTAAAAAACCAACCGTGAGTGTTTGTTTGAAATCATCATCAATTGTATATACACTTACTAATGCACTTTTGCCGACACCGCCGCTACCCAGAACAACGATTTTATATTCTCGCATTGTCAATAATTAAGACTGAAAAAAAGAAAAAATCATATTTGAAACAAATAATAAATGAAATTTGGAAAATTCAGTTTTAACATCGCATAAGCAACGCGGCAGTGAAAACGCGCACCGTCGTCGACATTGACCCATCTTGGCAACGGTTCTAATTGATAAAATAAGTGAACAGAGCAGGCGTATGATTCAGCAAATGATCAATGAACATTTATTTCAACAATCTAATAACCATTGTACAGAAGTTCATTAGCCACAGTGTGGACATGGTTCAATGGCCAATAAATATGTAGGAATAGTGAAAAAAATATTTAAAAAATAAAGACACCTGCTCGTGAAATACACAGATAATGCTAATTTTCCCATTAAATCAACGAATTTAGTTTAATTGTTGCTTTACACATCTGGTTGTCAGTGATGTTTGTCAGATGTGAGACATATGAAAATAAAAACACACATTTCATTGATACAAACCGTTACAAATGATAAATCAAACAAAGATGAAACATTGGAAAAATAATGAGTCATGATTTCAACGAAGAATATATTATTTGATTAAACGTTGAGGAAGATAAACAGTTAGATAATTCGTGCAACTGTACTTCAGTTGAAAATAATTCACAATTACACATTTCCAAAAGAAAATGAACATGCCACTAAAAGCAATGACAAAAGAAAAATGACAAAATGTGAAATATGGAAAACTAGTGTTGGCAAGGTCAATTTAACCAGACTCGTCGAACAATCAGAGGCACAACGGACCGGATTTAATTAAACCCAACCGAACAAAACTGCAATCGAGTTTTTAGCTATTTAAAAGGAACAAACTTATTCATACTTCAGCGTTAAACAACGAGCAAACAAATAATTCACGTGAGCGTTACAAAAATCTATCTATGCATAATCAAAATATGTTTCAAAAAAAAACAAAAAAATTAACAGTGCAACATATCTGTTGCCAAAATAATGGAAAGATGTAAGCGAAATAAACGACTGCAAACAACTATAAAATAAGTAAATTACAATTACTGATTACAACTTTCATTCAAAGACACTAAACTATATCGATGCAGTAAATAAATTTATCAAAAAAAATTATCTACTTCAGCACTGCAACCACCTTATCGCAAAGCGAAACCTGGATAACACTATCTAAAATTGTTATGCTACAGTATAACTACAATTAGGCAAAATTTCTCATTCACTTCTGATATTAAATTTATCATTTTTCTAACATTAGTATACTTAAATTTTTTTTGAATATTCAAATTTAATATTATAAAATGTTTTTTATTTTTCGTAATACGAAATAAATAAAAAACTAATTTTTTCAAATAATGTTTTCTATCTAACAAAAAAATTATTCAAAAAAATAAATTTATTACATTTCAATTAAAAATTATATTTAATTTATTATAATACAATTAAATTTCAACGCATTTAATTTTTACCATCCTGCTTTTCTTTTGCTAAAGTTACAAAAGTGCAAACTAAACCAACAATGAAAGCAGATCCGCCTTTCGATGTGTTTTCGTTGTTTGATTAAAATTTAACCTTTTTGAAAAATTAATTCCAATCAATATCAGCGAAAATTTCCTTTTACTTTTCCATTTTGGAAATAAGTATTTTTTCTTAGTGTTTGTTTACATTTTGTTCATCATTATGAATTTATCTTTTGATGAAAAAGCCACTGCGTGCGAAATTTCAACTTCGAAGATATTTTCATCGAAAATAGCATCTGGTAATGATTCTGTATCTTCTTGGGATACAAATGATGTAGCAAAATGGCTGACCGAGGAAGGTTTCGCCAATTATGTTGATCTGATTAGCAAAAAGCATTCCATCGACGGGCTAGCGTTGATTAATCTCTCAGAGCAGGACCTACGTCAGCCGCCACTTTCCCTTGATGTACTGGGCGATATTAAGCGACTTTCATTAGCTATAGCTCAGCTTAAAGAACGCGAAGAGAATGCCTATCTGCGACGTTCGGCAAAGAATTTCAGGTTTGTATAGAATGTTGCAAATGATACCGAATACTACAATTTGCATTATTTTTTTAAGAGTTTTTCATAATATTGAAGAACTTTCAGCGCAATTATTGATTGCAGAAGTTGAATCGGCAGATACACCGAATAAAAGTCTTTTGAAAACTTTTCTAGCTGGCCTGTACTTCATTGTTGTGGTTTTAGTAACATCTTTTGTCATGGTGATTGTTCATGATCGGTAGAAAAGAATTTTGACTTTATTTTGTGCAATGTTTGCAATGCACCTTTTTTGCTTTTTCAAGTGTTCCCGATTGTAAAACGTATCCTCCTTTACCAGATATTTTTCTGGATAACGTCCCATTGATCCCTTGGGCATTCGATGTTTGCGAAGTTTTGGCAGTGATGCTGTGTTTAATTTGGATAGTTGTAATATTGCTTCATCGTCACAGGTAATTTTTTAAAATTTTAAATGAAATATAAAGGTTTTCATTTTTTCAACTTAGACTTGTACTGATGCGACGTTGTTTTTCTTTGCTCGGTACCGTGTTTATGCTTCGATGTGTAACAATGATGATAACATCTTTATCAGTTCCTGGTCAACATTTGGAATGCGAAGCAGTACGTACTGTTATATATATGACTGAGAATGAATTTTTGTTTATTTTAAAAATTGTTTACCGTTTATAATTTGTCGCTGATTTAGCGTGTCACTGATTGGAATATGAAAATTTCGCATGCGATTAAAATATGGTATGGACTTGGAATGTCATTGCTCAACGTTCGAACTTGCGGCGATTACATGTTCAGTGGTCACACTACTGTTGTCACTATGCTCAATCACTTTATAACAGAATGTACGCTGTTTAATTTGATTAACTTGATTTAATGAAAATTTAAAATGTTTCTTTTTCAAAAGTTTTTTACTTTGTTTTTGACAACCTGATCATTTTTTTTCTTTCTGAATTTGAACGTCTACAGTAATCCATTTGAAAATCTATATAAAAATTGAATGAATTTCTATTTCAAAAACTTACAATTATTTATAAATTAATTTAGAATAGAATGGAATTGATTTATTTTAGATACTCCGGATAGTTGGCGTCTGTTGCATACGATGTCATGGGTGGCGAATTTGTTTGCCATCTTTTTCATCCTTGCCGCTCACGAACACTACAGTTTGGATGTGTTTGTAGCGTTTTATATTAGCTCAAGGTTGTTTCTGTATTATCATTCCCTCGCTTATCACGCTTCGGCAATATCCGCAGCCGACAGTAGAACTCGTATATGGTTTCCGTTATTTTGGTTTTTCGAATCTGGTGGAAATGTTGGACGTGTGCCAAATGAATACGAATGGCCGTTTCCATCGGCTGCGGTTATAAGAAACTTTTGGAATGGTTCTTACTTCGTCCAGGCGTCGAAAATTGAACTTTGCAAATTGCGTAAAATATACGCAGTGCATTGCACTCGGGCTCAGCAGTTGTTAAAAAGACGAAAAGATTAATAACGCAGTCTGAATTTCTGTAAAACTTTTCAGTGGAAGTTCAATTTCAAACGTAAGATTCTATTTTTGTTCAATGTGTTTCTGTTTTGTACAATATTTTCTATTTCTGTGAATTGTTTTTTTTTTGTTATTATGAAAATGTTGTTGAATTGAAATTCAAATATTCCTCCATTAATAAAGCATGTTTATTGAATTTTTAGTTCTGAAAATGGAACTTCATACGTATCTCCAAACGACCAATTTTTATCAATGTCTGTTATGGTTTTAAAAATACCGTTAAAAATTTTATTCCTGCTTTTTCAGTATGATGAAACAAATGGATTTATTCAGATTTGAGTAAGAAAAAAGAAATTTTTCTCTGATATGAATGCATGAATGATGATGACGAAATTATGGCGTGGTCCGACTGGATGGAGGCTTGAATATGTTCGTCGGTGTCAGCCGGGAAGCGTTGCTTGCTTGCGATGCTCTACCATCGTACAGATCGTCAGTGTACAATATTCCACTTTGTAAATGCTTCCACGTGGTGTTGTGCTTGTATGGAAAATAAGTGCCAGGTTGGTCTGAAAAGTGTTCAATTAATTTTTTATTTTTTATTAATAATTATGAAACAAATTTGTACCAATATTTCTCATTTTATCTTCTCTAGTTTTGTTTATCACAGAAACTGGTCGTAGCGGTTTGAAATATGTGCCGGCAATATTTTCCTCTTCACTTTTCGCAAATCTCTGTCAAATTATGCAAATTTAACAACATTTTCATATACTGCCGTTAAAATGTACCTGTCTTAACAGTTCTTCACCGGAATCATCACTGTCGGTATTGTAATTGTCGATTTGATTATTTTCAGGAGCCGATTTTAAATTGTTCACTGTAAAAAGTGAATTTGAAATTTAAATATTGGTGTAATTTTGCAAAATACCAGAATCAGCTTTTGGAAGTTTTGTTTTGAAGAACAAAAATTCTGGCAAGTTCCACTTTTGTGCATCACCATCCCACACGGCCGCACGTTTGATGCTCTCCAGGTCGGCATAGTTGGAATCTTTCCTAATGCATGGCTTCACTTTGGCTAACAGTTGTTGGTAAAGCTTCATCTGTTGATTTTGACGACGAATTGTTTCCAAATAGTCGACACGATCACGCTCAAATTCGCTTTGCAAATCTTCAATCTCTCTCTGTAAGTTCACATTCACCTTTTGCACATTCTCTAGCTTGTTTCTTATTGATTCCAATCTGTCCTTGTCAGCGTGAAAATCTTCCATTTCGTCTGCTTGGCCATTTTTGGCAGTTGCTGAAATTTAAATTGAAACTTTATTCTTCTACATTTGTGTAAGTAATGTTTAAATTTTTTTAATTTTACCGAGCAATTCTTTTCTACGTCGTTCTGCTTCGTGTTTTTTACGTTTTCGCTTTTCCACTAAAGCAGTATTGCTTGTTTGTTCACCGCCGATCATTTGCCGTTCGATTAATTTGAGCCTAAATGATTATAAAAAAAAGTTTTTTCCAATGTTAAGAGCAGGAAATTATACTTTTCAAGGGCTGCTTCTGCATCGGCTACTCTCATCAATGGCTTTGCATTATTCGATGTGACATTCGTATTGTCTGGAAAAAGAACAACAAAAACAATAATAATAATAATAATAATTGTTTTAAATAAAATTTAAATCGCTCTATTCAATGAAATGAGAAGAATAAGTAACCTTGACTTAGCCGACTAAGTGTTTGACGATAGTTGTCTTGCATTTGACTGAGCTCATTTTCCAATTTGGCTTTGTTCATCTGTTCATCCAAATATTTCTGCTCTAAGCTAGACATTTTTTGTTCATAATTCTGAAAATACACGGAATAATTTTTTCCAAATTATGCATAACAAAACCACTGATCAACAACCTCACGAATTTTTTCAATTTCATCCTTATCACTGGTACCATTGACGGAAGAAATAGCATCTGAAAAGAACAAAATCTGTTTTAATTGTTATTCGTTTTTTGTGCTTTTATTTGTTCACTTTGCATTTGTGCTTTGTCGAGTAGTTGTTTCAGACGGGCAATCTCTTCTTGATATTGTCTCAGTAGAGCATCTTTTGCATCTTCATTAATTCTCGGCTTGTTCTTTATGTTCTTCGCCCGATTTGCATAGCGCAATGTGCTCAACGATTCGTCATAATTATTATCCGCCGGTGATATGCAAGCGATCATGATTGTTTTCGTATTGCCTCCTAGAGAATCCTGCAAGCAGATTGGAATATATTGAAGGGAAGGGGAGAGAGATAGAGGATTTTTGATAAGGGCAACCAAGAACACTGAATCACACAGCGACAGCTGAACAGACCTGCAACAGGCGAGTCAATTTTGAATCTCTGTAAGGTACGTGCGTGGATTTGCCGTCAACCAGAGCCGATATGACATTGCCAAGTGCAGACAGGGATAAATTGATCTTAGTAGCCTCTTTCAATCTCTCACCGGTTGCTCCTGCAATTGTTGGCATGTGGAAAAGCGAAAGTTTTCTTTTTTTAAAAAAAATCATCACCAGTTTTGGATTGCCTCTCACTGCCGGCCAAATCGACCAGATGCAATTTGGCCATTTTAATATGCTGACCGTCCGTTGCCATCTCGATCATCTCGAGATGAAGGGTGAAAATGCTGTGCGAACGGGATGAGTCGGTGTTCATCAGCGTGGCGGCTGTGGCCCGGTTGCGCATCCCTCTCGCCAGAAGTTGTTCAACTTCGTTGATATTGTGCACCGGATGCATGGACAAGCCTGCCACGTAGACCCCCTTTTCCGGATGTTCTTTGATTTCAAGTTTCTGCTTTGTATCTTTTCCCAACAAATCGCGAACATCTTCGATGTAAATCTGCAATTGTTTTTCTTTTATAAAAAAAGCATTGTAGAATAAGTATTTGTTTGACAATAGCAGGTGAAATTTATGCTTCAACAACACTTCTTCAAGCAGAGGTTATCGATTCATAACAGAGAGCTATGGTTGATGATGTTACGCATTTATTGATTGTTTTGAAGTAATAGTCAATGGAAATACCTTCCTCTTTCCTGTTTTAAACAATTTTAAATTTTTGGAAAATTAATTCATCGCAGCTGTATATTTTTAATGTTATTATTTAAAAAATATTATTCAACTGCTATGCTTACTTCTAGGTATGAAGCACAGACGAGGAATTTCACATTCTCGGTGGTGGCGATGGCTTCGAATATATGCTCAAACGCTCGGGGTACTACACCACGTTGACAAGGCCAGTTGTGCGGACCTTGCATTGTGAACGACTTACCAGAGCCAGTTTGTCCGTAAGCGAACACAGTTCCGTTGTAACCTTCTAGTACCGACTTGAAGGAAATATTTAAATTTATATATATATATATATTTATTTATTTATGTTTACACTACGTTCAACAATTCCTTACCTCGACAAGCGGATAAACGATGTCGTTGTAGATATTTTCCGTGGTAGCGTTCATATCGTACGCGCCGTCGAAAGTGAACAATTTTGTCGTGCCCGTCTTATCCGCCGGATTTCTTATCGAACACTGGGCACGTTTGGGATCCATCTCCACCACCACTGAGCAGCCGATTTTCAGTTCGCGTTGGCCTAACGGCCTGGACCGTACAACCACTTTCACACATTCGGATGACGACATCAGCTGACCATCGGCTCGCTCAGCGGCACCGCTATTCTTTCACCGGTATGCATTTACAGCTTATACAATGAGCTTATATAACACCGTCGACCGGATGCTCAAATTTGCGAGCACGCTTTTCACTCCATTCGTGTAAATTCACGTCGTCATAGCAACCTGGTCGCATTGCTGAATGTACACGCTTTGTGTCAAAATTTCACGCTCGTTTAAATTTAATAATATTTCTTTTTTTTTATTTCATAAAAGAACTTTCTATTATTTTTTTTCAATGAAACAAGATGTTGAATTTTTCTTTTTTGTTGTTCAGTTTTTGAACATATCAAATTTTTAAACAGAGCTTTTTTTATTTAAAAAAAACAGACTTTAAAGTTTGAAATTCAATGGTGAAATATTTGAATTTTCATTTGAAAATTCAAACAATATTATTTCGCTCCAATAGAGTACGGTTAATTTTGTACAGTATACTTAAATGATGCTCAAGTTGTGTTGTGAAAGTGAATATTTTGAAAAGAGAAATAACTGTTTATTGAAATAGATGTTGTCGTGTATGTGTGTGTATGTGGAAAAGGTGATGACGTACGTCGAGCTATTGCAAACTGGTCGACCAATTTCGAGCTTCAGGCGAAATTTTCTTGCCGGTTGAGAAATGGGAACAGCGCGTTGGCGAGCTTTTCTCTCTACTCTGCACTGTTTACAGCACGTGCTGTGCGACTGTTTTGTTGCTTTCCTTGTTTTTTTTCGCTTCCATCCTCGCCCCACATAATAAACAAGCAGTTGGTGAAGTTTTTGTCAAGACAACAACTGCAGGCTTGGTCGACGTGGCGCGCGGTTTCATTTCTCTTTCTCTCTCCCTGTGATTTCTGAAAATTTGCAGCCGACAACAAAATGTTGTTGCTGTTCAAAGCTTTGCTTGTTTTGCTTGCATCCGCCGTTGAACTGAGCTTTGCATTTTTCGCACCTTGCCGTGGTAAGTTTTATTTTGTGTTCTCTGTATACACCCTTATTCTGTGGATTTCAACTAATTTCTCTTTGTTTCGTTACGCTTTCAAGGTCCGAGTTCTATGGACGAATCTTGTGACACGGACGCTGATTGTACCGGCTTCGGCGTAGCCTGTGTGCTTGGAAAGTGTCAGTGTGACTACGCTTATGCGTTGGAAAACGACCCCCAGACGGGTCTTCGCCAGTGTGTCAAGTGTATGCATCTCGATTTTCTCGTCTGGTTTACTGTAGCGGTGTTCAGTTCTTGATTTTCAGTACCTGATACGATAGACGCGCCTTGTGATGATAAATGTCGCTTTCCGCTATTCTGCGACAACAACCGATGTCGGTGTATTCGCTCCAAACAAGAGCATGGCCAGTGTTTTGTTGGTAAAAATTTGACTTTCACACACTTGATAATATTGCTGTTTCATTAGACGCAGCAATGCGCTGTTATTATTTATTTATTATCCACTCAGTTGAATGGGTGGAAAACTATTCGATCCAGTGCAATCAATTGACGAATCCTTTTTGCAATGCATAATTTTCAATTTTCAGACTCGCAACTTGGTCAAAGTTGTAAGCGACATATTGAATGCACTCTGCCGTTCTCTGCTTGCATCAATAAGCGCTGCGACTGCGTGCATGGTAGTGTTCGACGTGGAAACGCTTGCTATGCAGGTTAGCTAGTGATGCAGATGTTCATTGTTAATTTCTGGTGATGTTTTTTTTTGAATCTTTCAGCTCCAAAATGTCCCGATGGCTCCCGACCAGGTAACGCCTGCACGGTGCGTACAACTGAAGTTGAGGTGTTGCACAATGTGATCAATACGGCCGCAGTGTTGGATACGTGCGATAAAGGGAACTTTTGTTACACAGTGGACAATAGTTTCAGTGGTCACTGTTGTCCAGTAACTTGTCCACTTTCCACTAAGCCCGAACTGGACTACGTGTGCAGTGACAGGGGAAACGAACGTGGTGTGAAGTGTCCTTCGGAAACTCACTTCTGTCATCGTTTTGCAGGTATATCTTCCTTTTTATAAATGATTTCGAATACTGATTTTTCTGGGATAATTTTTTTTCAGGCATATCATTTTCATACGACGTGTGCTGCAGGCGACCGTGCCGAGAGCCGAGACCGTTGTACATTCGAGGCAGTTGTTACAGCAGGGCTCACCTTGGTTCGCCTTGTGAAATTGATGAACAATGTGACGGTGGCTTGACCATGGAATGTTTGAACAAAGCTTGCTCTTGTCGGAATGGCTTCAAACCGGAACCGACTTCTCATTCGGCTACCGAAACTCCACCGATGACTTGCGTTCGGTCCAACTGTCCGTCGGATTCGTTGGCATTGGACACGGAATGTGTGTCCAAAGTACGAATCGGTGAACAGTGCATGGCTTCTGTCCAATGTCCACCCAATGCACACTGCTTTCGCGGCATGTGTTTCTGCCAGTGCGGCTTCACGCACCTCGGACACGAGTGTGTGCCGGATCAACAAGTTGTTGAAGATCGACGTCCACTACTACCACAAGATCATTTATTAGGTGAATATTCAAGTTGTTGTTGTTTTGTCATATTTTATCTTCAATAATGTGAAACATTTCAGGAATGAACAAGCCGAACGGTGCTGGATCTGGCGGAAATTTATTTCAATTAATGAACAGTATATTGCAAGGAGTACGCGTTGGTGCATCCGGTTAAAGAAGAACCATTGTTAAAATTCGAATAATAATCATCACGTCTAGATTGCTATTTTGAATATAACATTAAAGAACAAACAAACGAACGAACATGTATTATCTAATTAAATATTTTCGACTTTCCAGGCACATGCAGCTTTGTCACTGGTCTTAACGCTTTAAAGCTGAGCTTTTAAAGAAAAAAATTCTGCTCTGCTCTACTGTTTCACAGATTATCCATAAACCACGGTTGACCGTTGTTCTCTTGGCGAGCAGTCAACACCTCACAGCCTACATCAGTAACCAGAAGAGTGTGTTCAAATTGTGCTGAACGCTTGCCATCTCCTGTCACCGCTGTCCACCTGTCTGGCCAAGTTGTATCACGATAAGTGCCACGATTAATCATCGGTTCAATAGTAAAGCTATGACCAGGTTTCATCACACCAACAGCTTTATTTTCTGAAACAAATTGCAAATGTAAAGAAAGAAAAACAACCAAAAAAGAAAGAAAGAACAATTTACTTGAATAATGTGGTACGGTTGGAGCAGTATGAAATAATCTAAAATACGGAAGAAAAAAAACATATTACGATAACAGAAAAATGGAATTTTAGTATACCTTACCTGTGTATTCCATGTCCGCTGTAAGATCTGACGACAGAGAAGCCATGGTGGCGCACGTACTTTTCTATGACATCACCAATTTCACGGTATTTCCGGCCAGGATGAACTGAGAATATTGAACTTGATCATCATTTACGGCAAAAAAATTTAATAAGAGGAAAGCAAATTTGAAAAGTTCACATACCGATCTTGATAGCCTCGACTAACGATTCGTAAGCAACACGAACTAATTTTTTCGAATCATCATCGACATTTCCAACGAAAAATGTTTCATTCAAATCACCATGAAAACCTCGATGATAAACGGTCACGTCAACTATAAAAATGAATGAACTGTGAAATAGTTGAGTTTAAAAATCCAGTTGAGATTAAAATTACCATTAACAATGTCACCATCTTCGAGTGGGCGAAGGTCCGGTATGCCATGACAGATAACTTCGTTCACCGACGTACAGCAAGAACGTGGAAAGCCCAGATAGCCCAATGGTGATGGATAACAGTCACGTTCAATGCACGCCTGAACAGGTTGAAAAATTAGAATAAATAATTTTTTGAGTAGAATAAGAAAAAAAAAGAATTTCACCTCATGCACAATGCGGTCAATTTCGTCAGTCGTCACACCGACATCGATGGCAGCAGCGGCTTCATTCAGCACTTCTCTTCCCAAACGGCAAGCTAACCGCAAGCCTTCAATCTCTTCGTCAGACAAAATTCGAATGCCTCGATTTTTAGCATCGCGTTCCTCGTACGATATGCCACCCATAACGTTCACATATTCTGGACGCGCAATTGAAAGCGGAACAAATCGTGGTACACCCTGAATTGATGAAATTCCATCATGCATGCAAACAAAACTGTTAATTCAAATTTCAACATTACACAACCTGAGCATAGGCTCTCAGTTTGCCCGTATACGAGTATTCTGGATACAAAGTTTTGCTTGTTTGATTCACTGAAATTGGATGCACTAAATTTACCATCAATTAAACGCAAAAAAGGACAAAAATATTACTTGTCGCTAATTTGTGAATCTGTTTGTGATTTTCCCAATCTTCTTTGAAGCAATTCTGAAAAGTGTGCTTCATAAATTGATAAACATTCTACTAATACGATAATGATAATGATCACTGAAGCATACTTGACAACAGAAATATGATGGTTTCAAATTCAACTTTATGCATGTTGGGCATTTTAACTTTGCAACATTGTTACACTCGGGTCTTTGGCATATCTGACTTTCCGTTGACATTCTGAAAAACAATAATCTGAAAATCAAATAAAATCCAAAAACTAAATCAACAGAACACCAATCCCAACAAACAACAAAACGATACAAGCGAAACAAAAGATAAGCAGGTTATTTCAAAAATAAAGTCAACAAAAACATGATAAATTATAAAAAATATTGTTTTAGTAAAATTTTTATTTTCAATAAAATTTGTTTATTTGTTAACAATATTTTGTTTTATTTATTTGCATTTAATTAATATTATGTACAGATTAAAGAATAAAAATGTGAAAAAACATTGATAATTATGCTATTTTTTGACTAAGTGCAGCAGAAATGTAACTTTTATGCTTATTTAAGACCGACTGATGCGGTAACATATCATAATTTTGCAGTGAGCGTGGAAATTTTAAATAAGTAGCTGTGATTTTTATTTGAAAAAATAAATTTAATTCAACATATCATACAATTATTTTTATAAATAATAATAATTTTTCCTTTTAGCAAGTTTAGAAATTGAATTTCAGCAAAATGTAAAAATTAGTACGTAAAAATTTTGTTTACTGTATTTACTGTAGTCTATTCCATGTTTTATTTCATATTTTGATATTTGTTTGTTCTCTTTATTTCGTTGTATTTCAATTGCAATTGTGCTAACATCACGATGGCAAAATTAATTTTGAGTAAGATTAAATGATAAATTTCTAAACTGGGATTAAAAATAATGAATACTTGGTTTAGAAAAGAAGAGTAAGCGTATGACATGCCGTCGAAAGTTCAAAATTCTAGCCAAGGTAATTAGTTTAATGTTTCAATGGAATGTTATTTTTCAATTTTAATACCACAGATCAGGGAACATCATCGAAAATTGCGCAAAGAGGAACGTAAAAAGAAAAAAGAAATGAAAAACCTTCCAAAATCTTTAAAGTTTAAGCCTCTTATTCATATACCCAATAGTTGTCCTTTTAAAGAAGAAATTTTGAATGAAGTCAAACAGCATAAGTTACAAGTAATGTTGTACTCCGTTTTGTAACAAGTTGTTTATTGATTCTAATTTTGCTCAGATGGAAGAAAAGAAGAAGGCTGAAGAAGAAGAGCAGAAAAAGAATAATTTGGAAACTATTGTGCATGAAGCAGAGTTGAAGCAGTTGAAATTTCAAAATTCGGTTGGTTACATAGTTTGACTGTTTGAATGTTTTATGAATAATATTTACTTTTGTAGGAACTTGCTGCATTGAAAAATCTCGAAGAGAACATTCTTAAGAATAAAGTAAAAGGTTTCGAAGACTTTAAAGACGATTTGAAAAAGGTTAGTTACTTTATCGTTAATGATATCAAATTTTTTTTATAAATTCTGCTTTTAGGTGATCAAACGTGCTGATGTAATTCTTGAAGTGTTGGATGCTCGAGATCCTCTTGGTTGTCGTTCATCTGACGTAGAAAACATGGTGCTTGAGAAAGGAAAACGGCTCTTTTTAGTTTTAAATAAAATTGGTAAAGAATGATTCATATTTATTTGCGTAATTGTTTTTCTGGCGCTTCCAGAATAGAGTTATCCGAGTATTATAACTCCGTTTAAGCGGTGCCATAAATTAAATTTGATATTTCATTTACATGTGAAGCATTTTTTAAGATAGATTTGCTTTGCTACAGAAATGACTTATCACAATTATTTAATTATGAATTGCAATTTCAGATTTAATACCAAAAGAGAATATTAAAAAATGGCTAGCCTATCTTCGTAAAGAATTTCCAGCAATCGCAATAAAGTCTTCCACGCAAAAGCCATCTTCGAAATTGGTTAACAGTATTTTTTTCTTTCGATTTTGCTTTGTACATGTTTGAATGAACAGTTGTTTGCAGGGTTGGGTAAATGGACCTTTAATAAATACCAGCAAATCGGTAGGTGGTGATTTTTTAATGCATATATTGGCAAATTATTGTCGAAACAAAGATCTGAAAACATCGATCAAAGTTGGCGTTGTGGGTAAAAAGAATATATTTAGTGCATTTTTTTAAAATATAATATTGTACAAGTTTGTTTGCAGGTTATCCAAATGTCGGGAAAAGTAGTATAATAAACAGTTTGAAAAGGAAAGCAATTTGCAGAGTTGGAGCACAGCCGGGAATTACCAAGTAATTATTGAAAATAAGTTTTGTTTGTTGGTGAGATTATTAATATGTGTTTTGTTTCTTCTTCTTCTTCTTCAGAAATATACAAGAAATTGCACTGGACAAAAATATCACGTTGATCGACTCTCCTGGAGTAGTTTTAGCGAAGAAAGCATCTTTCGATCATGCAGAATTAGCGTTGAAAAATGTTGTCCGTATTGAAACTGTACAAGATGTATTCACTCCAGTTGAGGCAATTCTGAGACGTTGTTCGAGAGAAAAGGTAAGAAAGAAAGGAGCAAAAAATTTTTTTTGCATTCAATGCAGTTCTTTAATTAAAATTATGTAATTTTAGTTGATGCTGTTGTACAATTTACCAAAATTTCAAAGTAGCGATGAATTTCTTTCTCTGCTTGCGAGAAAGATGGGACGACTGAAGAAAGGCGGTGTACCAAATTTGAAGATGGCTGCTAGGAAAATGCTGTTTGATTGGAATCGGTAAATTTTGATAACCAACCTCTGTTGTGTAGGAGGAGTCTTTGAGGAGATTTGTTGCTTTCCAGGGGTAAAATACGGTATTATTCCGAGCCGCCTGTATGTGAAGATGAAAATGACTACGTTCATAGTGAAGTAGTAACGGAAATGTTGAAGGAATTTGATATCGAAGCGCTGACTGATGAAGAAAACATTGTTCTCAATAGTAAGTGAATAATTGCTTTTTTCTGTCGTTATATAACTCTATCAATCGATTGCTGTTTGTACTAATGCTGTGTGTTTTCTAGGCTTTCCAGAAAATTCATTTGTTGATGCAATTTTATCAGCTTCGAATAATAATAGCAATACGCTTATGAATAATAATTCGAAAGTGCCTATGGAAACTGATACTGTTGTTGATGATGTATCCGATGTAAGATTGCTATAATTTAATCATGATCAGTGAAATAGTATGTTCATGTTGTTGTTGTTGTTGTTGTCGTTCAATTTTAGATTATCAAAGCCAAGCAAAAGCGGAAACGTCCATTGGCAAAAGATGACGGTCCTGCATTGACTGCTGCTGAGAGGACAATTGAAGGGAATTGTCAGAAGAGTCGAGAGCAGAGAATGCTATTGAAGAAGAAGAAAAAGTTACGTCGACGATTAGGTGAATAATGAAAAGTTATTTTAAATTTTGAAATTTAATAATGTTAATAACAATTGTTTTTTAATTTCTAGAAAACCAATGCAATAAATTGGCCAACACAATGGAAGCAGCCATGAATTTGGATTCCACCAACAGCAACGACGAATACAAGTTTGAGGATTCGGATTGATTGTAAAAGTAGCATGATTGAAATTATCCGTTGTTTTTATTTCTCCTCTATTTTTTCTGATATTAAAAAATTTACAGTACTGTTTATTAGCGTTGCGTTCATTGGCAAATTTATGCATGACAGCTGCTTCACTTTTATTAAATTGGGTGTGACAAGTCAATCTTATACGATTGTTGACAGCTGTCGATATTCCTTTGGCGTTTCAATTTCGAAAATTTTACGGTTTTATTTATTTATTTATTTATTTATTTATTTTAATTTAATTTTCAAATTCGATTAGCAGTGGTTAAAGTTTGTTAAATTTATATTTACGTTCAACTTTGGAGAATGTACAGCGTTGGTTTTGTTGAGACAAAATTGATTTCTCGTTGCCAATGCCAAGATGAGAATGCTTTTCAATTATGCTTGTTTGTTTGTTTATATTGAATTTACTACTACTACTACTACTAATAATAATAATAATAATAATAATTTTTTTAAAATTATTATTCAGATGAGAAATGGAATACTTTTCATTTTCACACAGTTAAGAGGGTTGCAATGGGCGGTACTTGGGTTATTGAGCTGTTGAGTGATTCATGTCACATGACGGATGCCACTTTTTCAATGACACTGGTCCGGCTACTCTTTTTCACTTATGCTTTCCTTTTGCATTTTATGTGCTTGCACCAGCCGCCGCCAACTGGCAGCCAGGCTGGGCAGAGCGTGGAACTTTCGTAGCGGCTGCGCTGGTGACGCTGAGCATTCGCTCTCTTTCTCTTTCTTATTCAGCAGAACAATATTTGCCAGCTAAGTGTTTGTGGTAAGTTTGACTCTGATTGTTCCTGCTTTTATTTAATTTAATATTAATTTAACAATTATTATTCATGTTTGTTTGGGGTTGTTGTTGTTGTTGTCGATGATATCGATATTCTTATTTCATTATTTTCTTCACTTTCCAAACATCAATGACGTCAATTGGTAGCTTGGTATGTATGCATGCATGTATTTCTGGGTTCTGTTGCTATATATTTATTTTTATTCAAAGATTTTTTAATATTAATTTGAAAATGGATTGAATTCATTTCTGTTTTTTTTTTGGTTTCGTTGAAAATTTCTCAGATTTGTTCAGTGTCAATTCAACTGCTGCTATACTAAATTTGAAAGCATCAATATTTTGAAAAATTTTTTAAACATCGCAATAATTTTGTTAAATTTTCATTCAAAAAAACTTTAATTGTGCCTTTTATTCAAAAATACAATTCATTTTTATTCCAACTCTTCTTCATTAGTGAGGTATGCGTGTGATTTATCTTTTTTCAAAATTATATTTTTTTGTAATAAAGTTATTCATTCTTTTTTTTTTGTTTTTTATATATTTTTTTGATGAAATTTAATAGTTATTCTGTTTTTTTTTTGAATAAGATTTGAAACTTTTTTCTCTTCGATGTAGTGGATATTTTCCTATAGAGAAGCAAGTCCGAAAGTTGTGTCCATCAGAGAGAGCAGTTTAAACCGCTGTTATGCTTTTAGCATTGCCATTTTGCTTCAATTGGGTTGAAGCATATCAACGAAGTGTTGACGCAGTTGCTCGGCTCTTCTTTTTATTACTGGGCAAAAGGAGATCACTACTACTAGCTTGCTGTTTTCAATTTGCTAAAATTCTGAAAATATTATCATAAAATGCAAAATAAATCATATTTTGGATATATTTTTATTGATAATTTTTTTTTTTGAAACCAAATTATTTTCATTCATTTCAAACAAGTTTACTATCTTGATTGATTATATGAACCTGAAAATTATTTTTACTATACATCTGAACAGTTGAATGTGTTGTATTGGGTGTTGTTTGAAGTTGGTTTAGAAAATAAAGTTCCACACCATGTGTTAATTTCTTCTCAAATAGAAAAAGTTGTTCATCATTTTAAATACTTTGGTAAGTGATGTGATTGATTAGCATTTATTTTCAACAATAGAAGCATTTTCAACATTCGGTCGTCTCGTTCATAATGGCGCTTTTTTGTCGTTGATAAATAAAAAAAACATTGAATTAATTTTTAATTTTATTTTTATTTAAATCTGAATTAATCCACAAATTGTTATTAAGATTCCAGTTCAATTGGGTTGAGTAATTTATTTACTTATTAATGGAGAGACCTGTCGAATATTTATAGCATTGTTAGTTACCAGTTTTTACAGTATGCCAGTGCCAATTGTCATCACGGGTTTCGTTTTTTTGTACGTAATTAAAAATTAAAATACTGTTCAAGTGTTGTATTATTTTTTTGAGCGTAAGTTTGACATTTAATTAGTTTTGCATTATTTATTGAAAGTTTGAATAAGTGTAGTTGAATGATAAAAAATGACACGTGTCAAATTGCTACTGGCAACAGTGGAAACATTGATTGTGCTTTAATTGTTTCTCATTCTGTAAGCAGTTCATTAATCAGAGATTTTGTAACTGTTGTTGGTTTAGTTTTCAACGTGTTTGATTTATTCAACTTTATATTCGGTTGATGTTGTTGGGTTTTTCTTTTTTAATTTGTATTCATTTCAAATGAATGGACGAAATTATTTTTTGAACAAGCAATTTTGTTCATTAGTCGGGAAGGTAAATTTAAAAATTAATTAATTAATTAATTAATTAATAATTTATTTTTGATTTGATAAATGTAAAAATTAATAAATGAATAAGATATACTGTAAGTGAAATGAAAAATAAAGCAAAAATGTTCTTCGTTTGAAATGTGATGATTTTAGTTCATCATTCAGGTGATGTTCAGGTTTTCCGCTCATTTTATTAGAATAATTTTTCTTGTTATGTTGTATTTGATGTCGCTAGTTGGAAGAAATAGTTGTTGAATTTTCATTTCAAAATTTAAAATTGTGGAATATATATATATATTTTTTTTGATTTTGATTTTGCTTCACAATGTCTGCACTTTGTCCAAAATTGGGCAACTATTCAATTTGGCAGGCGAAAAATGAATTCAGGCACTACAAATGTTCGGCTCGGTTGTGCTTTTGAAGATTGAAATTGATGATTGGACTGGAATTTTTGAATAAAGAATGTGAGCTGCGACAGGATGAAATCAAGATCAGAATTTTGCAAATGTGTCAATTCTGCTTGGGAATGCTTCTAATCAACACTAGCCACCTTGCCGTTGGGTTTTCAGCATCGGCAAGGTGTCATGGAAAATAAGATTTCTTCTTCTCAAATCCACCAATTTGTGACAATGGAGAATCATTTCAACTTGTTCTCTTTATCAAGATGTTGCTCAAGGAGGTGCAACGTTGCCGAACATCATCACACAACTGGATACAATTTTCAACATCATTCGGATTATTCACTCCAGTGACAGCAAACTGAAGCCAATTCAATTGTATCATGTACAAGCCTGTCCGTTGTTGGCATGGTGATTTTTCATTTGCAGTCTTCACACTGATGAATGGAAAATTCAATTTTTGTTCCATCCGTGTGTGGTTGGTGTTTGTCCAAGCTTCACCAGATTAATATTTTAATCATGGCCGCCTGATCAGTCATCATTTGGTTGCACTGCTGTTGCATCCAGTTGGTTAGTTCATCGTCGATAGAATGAATGAATGAATGAATGAATGAATAATAATAATAATAATATACTGGCTGAGCAAAAATTTTTTTAATCTTTCATAATTTTTGTATTATTCTCATTTGAAAATTTTTTATCCGTGAACGTGAATAATCAAATTGATCAATCAAAAGTAAGGATTATGTTTTTCTCTTCTTTTTTGAATTTTCTGTAGTGATAATTAGAAAATGTTGGTCGTTTAGGCATGGTAAACAGTTTACTAGTTAATTGGTTGTTTTTCTTATTTATTTAAATTGATTTCAAATGAAATTTGATTTAAATTCAGATCAATTGATTTTATAGAGTGATGAAATTGAGGAATATGAATATGAAATGTCTTTTTTTGCTCAGATTTTTAATAATTGAACATTTTGTTGCGTATTTGTTGCATGCACTCATAGAAATTGCAAGTACTGTCAGTTGACGCTATTTTGAACATTGGTTTTTTTTTCATTTTAACGGTTGAATGATTCTACGTTTACGCATTGTTAATAGACGTGAGAATTTTTAACTTTGCCTGATTCATCATTTCAGAATAAGCAAACTATTTGAAATTTTAACAAAATTTTCTTCAAACGTTTTCAATGTTCAAATTCTTTTTCGTTCATCGTCTGGCTCGTTGGTGCATGCATTTATCTTGTCGGCATTGCATATATTATTATTATTATTATTATTATTATTATTATTATTATTATTATTATTATTATTATCTAATTTGCATTGATCAGATATAGAGTTTTGTCGTTGGAAATGAGAAGAATGATTGTTTTATTCCTTGTAATTTTGGGCTTTTTATGTTCATTTTTAAGTAATTGAATCCTAGGCTAAGCAGAGCTCGAAAGCTGGGAAGTGAACCAACTCTGAGCGCAATCACAGCGTTTTCAATCACAAATAATGAATGCAATATATTATTGAATGTAAAAAATTGAAATTTTTTCATCGATTGGAAAATTGATGTCGATTGATTTTGGTGATTGTTTTTGAGCAACAATTTTCAAATTCACTATGATAGGAGCAATGAAAAACATCATATCAGCAACAAGTTTGTTGTTCGGAAATAATGCTTGCTTGTTTTGTCGATTTTTCAAAATTCAAACTATACAATGGATGGCATTTCTAAATTTAGCAGTAATTTTTGAATATTCAAATTTATCTTTGAAAAAACATCTTTCTCGTCACACGCTTTGCATGCTAACAGTGTTAAGCGTGAATGAAATTAACAAGCGTGTCGTTTGTTGAAACGATCGTGTTTAATGGAGTAAATTGGCGGCCGAAGGCCCAGTGTGACGACAATCCGCATTTCATAATTTACCGTTTACAAGCGCCAACAACTAACTGCTTGGAATATATTTCCCCGGAGTGCTGCCGACTATGGAAATCGATGGTTGGTTTTGGTCATCTGAAAAAATATTGTCTTTTTTTTATTAAAAAAAGTTCCAATGATATATATATACATATCTATGCAAGTAGTGTTTGTTCACTTTGATGCTGAGTTATGCAGTGTTAGTAGTGAGTATTGTTCTATAGTGAAAAATGGGAAAATATTTATTTTTTGAGCAGTTTTTTTTGTCTTTTCAAAATTGTTGCTTCAGTGATTTTTGAAATTGAAATTGACGACAATTGAATGCATGCAGTTGCCGATTGTCCAGCTTGATGACGTCGTAGATTGTTCGATTTGCTGATCGTTGTGAAAGCAGACAATATTCTCTAGCGTGTGTACAGTTTATCAATTTGCAGCTTTATCAACACTGAACTCTGCAAATAGCTGCACCGCATTTCGGTCGTGCTTTGGACCGGAACTCGGCCAGCGTGCATGCCAACACGGCACAAACAAGACAACGTGGCTGTCGTCGCAACGTTACAGTATGTTGCAAAAGAAAATTAAGTATACAGATTTTCTTCACAACGTTTGGAAAATTTATTTTTCAAGTTGTTAGTTTGTTTGTTTGTTTTGTTTTCTGCTTTTTGTTCTATTCAGCTCGATAGTTTTCAATTGTCTACTTTTGTTGCATTGTGACAATTTAAAAAATTTTTCACACAATACTGAAAAATGTATATGTGTATGAGAAGGGATCAACGAACCGTTTAGCCGGTCGTTTTTGCTTGAATGCTAAGCTGACGCTTTTCTCAGTAGAAATAATATTGTTAACCAGCGATTTATTTTTAGCAATATTTTTCCAACGTTTTGACGTAATAATATGTGTAATGCCAACGTGACGAGACGTTTCAAGAGATTTTTGTTCAATTGAGAAAAAAGAAATGTTATTTAAGCAAAAATTTCAACATTATTGAACTAGACTGTCGGTCATTTAGTTGTACAAACGGTGCCGTTGGCTTTTTTGATTTCATCACGCATAGAAAAAGCACTGGTCAGTATCGTTAGATGCGATCGATTGAGGACATTGATTAATATTGAGTGAAGGAAGAAAAAAGCCTTTGATTAACAACTTCTTCAACACAGCACGGCACGCAACTTCAGACGCAAGGTTTGAATGCAAGCGTTGTTATTGTTGTTAAGTGATTACTTTTCTTTTTATTTCAATTTTTCTTCTCGTCACACCTGCGGCGCAGGCAGTGCTTTGGCTTCTAATCCAACAACTGGCGTTTCTATTTTCCCACTGTATAATTAGAAGATAATTATTGATTATTTGAATATTTGCTTGTGATATATATATATATATATATATATATATATATATATCCCCATCACACCCGACATTGTCTACTTCAATTATATTACCTTACTGTTTCAGAGAGAATTTTATTATTTTTTTTCATACGTAATTTCGTAAAAAATTTTTTATAAATATGCATGAAAATGATACTTTCAAACAATATCCTCTTAATTAATTTCAAACATTACCTGTGGTTACGGTAAACACGCACAAGGCAGTGTGTGTGTGTGTGTGTCTGTGTCTGTGTCTGTGTGTACATATAACTAGTGAGATGAGATGAGATGTATAAATTTATGTATAGTTTTTCAAATCTCTCGGTGAAAATATAATATTATTTTCATTTTGTTAATTTTAATTTTCTTTATTTTCAACGTTATTATTACAATGATGAAAAGTGATCATTTCTGTAAGGTCAAGGACTGACGATAAATGCGGACAAGTAAATAATTATTATTAATACATGTCAGTTGTCCAGTAGTGTACTGTTGAAAATATAAATTGATAATTAAAGTGCTGTCATTTTGTTTTGTTGTGCATGCATTTGTTGGAATTTGCTTTACAACCGTATGCATATGTTGATGTTGTAGAATTTTGTTGACTGCTTGATATTTTGATTGGCTTTATTTGATAATTGGTTGCGTTTCTCTGTTTCCGTGTTTGTTCTTCTGTGAGCAGCAGTATCTATCTGTCTGTGAGTTGGTCGGTCGAGTTTGATTGCAATATTTACACATTTGCTTGGCTAGCAGCAGTTTTGCTGGTTACAGTTGTCGGCTGAGCTTTATCTGTCAAGGTTGGCTGGGTATGCTTTTGTTGTTTTGGTCAGTTGTATTCATGTTTGCTGAATCGATCGTTCGTCAATGCACATCGCACAATTCGCATCTCATTTCTTGGTCGAGATTCAGCTTAACGAATCTTCGTCTGCTCGTCTGTCTATGTCTGTGTCTGTGTATGTGTATGTGTGTTTTTCTGCTAATTTTTAAGCGCGTGTTTGATAGCCATCGTTGCCGTTTGAGAGTACAGGCTGGTCGGTTGAAAACTGACCACGCCCAATCCGGTTTGCCTTGACGAGTTCCGTCTATAATAATACCTAAGTTCAAGCAAGCATCAGTGAAACGGTCGTCATCAGCTTGATTTTCATTGGCTTGTGATTTCAGCGTCCTCTGTCTGCTGGCATTCGATATTCTCTGATCTTTTAAATTTTATTATTTATTTTTATTGTTATGGTTTAAAATTGTATGAACAAACTCAAGACGTAGACGTAGTCATCATCGTTGTTGTTGTGGTTGTTAGATAATTATTTACTTGCTGTTGCTGAAAACGACAGTGAACAACATTCAGTTCTACTTTTACACTAGCGCGTAGCCAGTTTTCAGAAGCTGACAAGCAATACGCGGCGATTATTATATGCGAATGTCTTTTTTACAAACGTTACCCAATTGTTGTTGCTCTTCAATTCAGGTTGGTCTTGTTGTCGAACACAAATTGGCAACACCAGTGCTGCTGTGTACATTGGCAGATATATACCCATATATATATATATATATATATATATATATATATATATATAATTTTTGTCACGCATAGCAAGTACGGATAAGTTGAAAGAGAAGCATGCAACTAAACGACGAAAGTAACGCGTCGTCCAGAATTCGAGCCGAGCAAGTGCCTTTGGTAGATAAGACCAGCAAGAAGGATGCAGCGGCCCCTTGCAAACGTGAGAAACATCAACTCGAAGATCTCAAGCAAGAGATGGAAACTGACATGCATCAGATTCCAATCACCGAACTCTACTCTCGTCTGGAAACGAATCCCAATGCAGTTAGTATTTATTAATTAATTTATTCATAATTTTCCATTAGAAATTTTGTTCAATTTTTCTTTTCAGGGTTTGTCGAGTGAGGAGGCTAAACGAAGATTAGCACGCGACGGTCCGAATGCGTTGTCACCACCGCCACAGACTCCGGAATGGATTAAATTTGCGAAAAATCTGTTCGGCGGCTTTGCCATTTTGCTTTGGATCGGCGCTTTGCTGTGCTTTCTTGCTTACGGCGTCGACTATGTCATGTCTGAAAATGCACTCAAGGACAACGTAAGTGGTTTGAAAAGGGAACTTGATAATAATAATAATAATAATAATAATAATAATAATAATAACCGAAAATTAAACATATTATGGATAATTATTATTACGAGAGAGATGATCGTGAGCAAAGCAAAGCGTGAGCAAAGCAGATCAGCTAACAGCTACTTGGTTTTTCATCGATTGAAGAAACAGTGGACGAGATTATTCATAGCTTGGAACTTGTGGGGATAGATGGATGATTCGGCTCAGTGGATCACAGTGGCGCAATTAAGCTTCATTATTGTCGAAGAAGCGAATTTTTGATCGTCTCAAAAATTGGCTGCTCTTGGCAGAAATTGATCCTCCTCTTTCGACTTGGACAATGTTCTCCAATGTGCTCATTTTGATTATGACACTCAAAATTACACTTTCATCACTTGCAAATGATGAAAACGAACATTTTGCCAGGTATTTTGATGCAAAAAATTTTCAACAACAATAATCGCTAATTTGAAGAAGCATCTCGGTGGCAGTTTATGCGAAAAAAACAATATACAAAAATGAATTTATAATATGG
Organism: Trichinella pseudospiralis; assembly: GCA_001447645.1. Lineage (NCBI taxonomy): Eukaryota > Metazoa > Nematoda > Enoplea > Trichinellida > Trichinellidae > Trichinella > Trichinella pseudospiralis. The sequence continues at coordinate 65,939 of JYDV01000172.1, forward strand.
AATAATTATATTTTTTATTGTACTCTTTTCACGTGTGCAATGGATATTTGAAATTATTTATTTCTTTTTTTTCTTTCAGCTTTACCTCGGAGTGGTTTTGGCAGCTGTGGTCATTATCACTGGTTGTTTCCAGTATTATCAGGAAGCGAAAAGTGAAAAAATCATGGAATCATTCAAGCACATGGTGCCCAGTGTAAGTAGCTTTTTCTTTCAAATTTTGTTATTAGCAAATTGTTGTTGCTGTTGTTGTTGTTGTTGTTGCTGTTATTAAACATGCTGCGTGTGTACAATGTGTATGAGAAAATGTTCCTGATATTTAATTGTAATAGTTGTGTAATTGATTTGATGCAATAAACCGAATAACCACCATCCATGGTCAAACTTGATGACGCAACGAGAAGTACACTTGAATGGATTTGGATGGCAGAGTTGTGTCAAGTTAAAAATTTTGCTATTCATCATGAGAAGAGGCTTGTTATTGATCAATTGTTTGTAATAATGTAGGCCAGTGTTGAAGCTTCGCAATTCAGTATTGTACTGGTCTTCACATCAAGCGTGCATGTATGTCATTGTTGGGCACATGCTGCGCAGCTTGTGTAAATTTCAAATACGGCTTCTAGCTGGTTATTGCTTATTGTAATTACGCTCAACAAGAGGCATGTTGTCAAATGAGTGTAGTTGTGTGAAATTTTTGTTTCAGTTTGGAAATTTTCTTGCTTGGCTGACTGATCAATTTATTCAACTTTCTTTTGCATTCATTGCGCTTCAAAACGACACACAATGCTCACTCGTTGTTGTTCTTTTTAGCTTTAAAATTAAAGATGCTTCTTCTTCTCGTTTATTATTATTCTATTTTTATGAATTTGAAATTTAATCTGACATGATCGTGCAATTTTTGCCTCTTCACGAAGTTCAGCCGTCGTCAACTAAGCTGTGCTTTCTGATTAACGTTTACAACAATGGTTATAATTGAGTGTAAAAATGAGGGAAAAACAATCACGCAGTCGTTCAGTTGATTTTCATTTAGATTTGCTTTTCTGAAAATTATCATCAATCATTATTCATAGACTTGATTGTTTTTGCATTGTAAATATATGCATATGTATGTAAATTCAGTTTGCTAAAGTATGGCGAGACGGAAAATTGCACGAAGTGCCAACGGAGGAGATCGTCCTTGGCGACATTGTTGAAGTGAAAGGAGGTGATCGTATACCTGCCGACATTCGTCTCATCGTTTCTCATGGTCTGAAGGTGAGATATTTTTGTTGTGAATAATTTTCATTTGTTGTGAATATTTATTTTATTTTATTTTTTTTTTAGGTTGACAATTCGTCATTGACTGGTGAATCAGATCCTCAGTCTCGCGTTGCGGAATGTACTAACAAAAATCCACTTGAAACAGCCAACATTGCATTTTTCTCCACCAACGCGATGGAAGGTTTCCTTTTTGAGCCTCTGATCTGCAGTTGGTCGCAGTGTTGATATATGTAATATTTTTCAGGTACTGGAAAAGGTGTTGTGATATACACAGGCGACAAGACAGTTATGGGACGAATTGCGCATCTAGCATCCGGCTTGGAAAGCGGTGAGACTCCAATTGCGAAAGAGTTGGCTCATTTTATTCATCTGATCACTGGTGTGGCCGTGTTTTTGGGCATCAGCTTTTTCATCATCTCATTGGCGATGGGTTATCATTGGTTGGACGCATGCGTTTTTCTGATCGGCATCATTGTCGCCAACGTACCGGAAGGTCTACTGGCCACCGTGACGGTGAGCACACTGTCAGCGCGTTGCGTTGTTAAATTGTTTGTTTGTGTTTTGCTTGTTCACTTTCCTTTTTCCACTTCAAAGGTATGCTTGACACTGACCGCAAAACGAATGGCCAGAAAAAATTGTCTAGTGAAACATCTGGAAGCTGTAGAAACGTTGGGTTCCACAAGTACAATTTGCTCGGACAAAACTGGCACGTTGACGCAGAATCGGATGACCGTCAGCCATGCCTGGTTCGATTTGAACACCATGCTGGCCGACACATCCGAACACCAGACCCAGGCTAAATACGATCTCAGTCAGCCGACGTTCAGGGCGTTGTTGCGCGTGGCTGGCATCTGCAATCGGGCCGAATTCAAAGCCAACCAGGACCTGGTGCCGGTGTTGAAGCGAGAATGCACCGGCGACGCCAGCGATATTGCACTGATGAAATTTGTCGAACTTGCAGAGGGTGATGTTGGTGAGCTGCGGGACCGCAATAAGAAAGTTTGCGAAATACCGTTCAATTCGACCAACAAATTTGCCGTACGTTCAACGCTTGTTATTATTTGATTTCAAATTCCATCTTAAATTTGAAACATCACTTTTTTTTTTATTTTTCACTTGCTGCATAGGCATGAGTTTTTATTTTTATTTTTTTTTTAATTCACAGGTATCCATTCATGAATCGGATACACCAGACGATCGTTCTTACAAGTTGGCGATGAAAGGTGCCCCGGAACGAATCATTGACCGATGCACGACTATTATGATCAATGGCAAAGAGCAGCCGTTGACCAGAGATCACCGAGAAGCATTTGACCGCGCCTATTTGGAACTTGGTTGCCTTGGCGAACGTGTTCTTGGTAATGAGAATGTTTCTTTCAAAACAACGCATAAATACATATCCATGGCAGATTCAAATCATATTTTGCATTAATTAGTTGTGACATACGTTTCATCTTTTTTTTATTGCTGGTGCGCATTTAGGATTTTGTGATTATACACTACCATTGGAGAAGTATCCACCGGGATTTGCGTTCAACACAACGGAAGTGAATTTTCCGTTGAGTGGTTTGAGATTTTTGGGTTTGATGTCGATGATCGATCCACCTCGAGCTGCTGTACCGGATGCAGTGGCGAAATGTCGATCTGCTGGCATTAAGGTGTGTGTGTGTGTGTGTGTGTGTGTGTGTGTGTGTGTGTGCGTGCGTGTTTGGAAAATATTTTTAAAAAAGTGAAAATGATTACCAACATTGGATTTGATTTGTAGGTGATTATGGTGACAGGCGATCATCCGATCACTGCCAAAGCGGTAGCGAAGAGTGTTGGAATTATAAGTGCTGAAAATGAGACGCCAGAAGATGTGGCGATGCGTTTGAACATTCCCGTTGAAGAAGTGGACGGAACCCAGTGCAAAGCATGCGTTGTGCACGGTTCACAGCTGCGCGAGATGACCAAAAACGAGCTTGACTTTATCGTCGGCCATTACAAGGAGATCGTCTTTGCCCGCACCTCACCACAGCAGAAGCTGCTCATCGTCGAAAGCTGCCAACGAAACGGCGCCATTGTGGCTGTCACTGGCGACGGTGTCAACGACTCACCGGCGTTGAAACAGGCTGATATTGGCATTGCGATGGGTATTGCCGGCAGTGATGTTAGCAAGCAAGCTGCCGACATGATTCTTCTTGACGATAACTTTGCCTCTATTGTTACTGGTGTCGAAGAGGGTAAGTTTTGTGATTTTTATTCAAATTTTCTTTTATACAATCCCTCTGTATTTTTGAGAAAACAATTCTACACAAGTTGTATTTATTTGTAAATTGTTTATTGTAAATCACTGTTTAGGACGGCTTATTTTTGATAATTTGAAAAAGTCAATCGCTTACACGTTGACTAGCAACATTCCTGAGATCAGCCCGTTTCTCATGTTTATTTTGTTGAACATTCCTTTGCCGCTCGGAACGGTGACCATACTGTGCATTGATTTAGGCACAGATTTGGTAACTGAATTTTTCTTTATTTTTCTTTTTTATTTAATTTAAAATTTTCAGCATCAAATGCGTATTTTTATTTATGTTCTCATATAACAAATTATTCTAGTGGCCAGCTATTTCTTTGGCTTACGAAGAATCTGAAGGAGATATAATGAAACGGCCGCCCAGAAATCCACAAAAAGATAAACTGGTCAACAAACGTTTGATTTCTTTCTCCTACGGTATGATCGGTATGATGCAAGCTAGCGCAGGCTTTTTCACTTATTTTGTCATCATGGGCGACAATGGATTCTTGCCACTGCGTCTGTTTGGTCTACGTGATCAGTGGGATTCCAGGGCAGTGAACGATCTTGAAGATAGTTACGGTCAGCAGTGGGTAAGCAAGACTTTGTTGTTGAAAGTTTTTGAAAAAAATGCAAACTTTCACAACATATGCTTGTGTATTTAGACTTATTCAAGCCGAAAAGTGCTCGAGTATACATGCCACACGGCATTTTTTGTATCAATCGTCGTTGTCCAATGGGCAGATTTGATCATTTCCAAAACTAGAAGAAATTCTTTGATTCAACAAGGCATGAAGTAAGTATTTTTTTTTTTAATTTAAATGTGTACCAATGTCGTCATGCATTTTGATCATTGTCATCGGCTTGTTGTGCTGGATGATGGACGTTTGTGATGAATTCATTTTCAGCAACTGGACTTTGAACTTTGGCATTCTTTTTGAAACAGTGTTAGCCGCATTTTTGGCTTATTGTCCTGGTCTCGACAAAGGTCTTCGCATGTACAGTCTCAAGTGAGTGTGGTTGAAAGCAACACCTGAAAGCGTATTTTTCGGCATTGTTGTTTGTTTGTTCATTTTTCAAATTTGAAAATTGTAATGATTAATTATAACAAGGCAACAAACAGGAGGGTGGATTAATCAAAATGAAATTTTCACTTTTTAACATTTTCCAACGATGCATCGTACACATTACATGCATTTTTGATTGTGCAATTTGATTGTGTAAAAAGGAAATACTGTTTCATTTTAGACTTTGGTGGTGGTTTCCGGCGTTGCCTTTTTCTGTGCTGATCTTCATATTTGACGAATCTCGACGAGCGATTCTGCGCCGAAGCAAGCGTGGTTCATTCGTAGAACGCGAAACTTATTATTAATAATCTTTACACTCTCATATATATAATAAGTTGAAGATTTGATTTTGTTTGCTTTTTCCAACTTGATCAGCACTGACTGTGAAAGCGCGCTTGCACGACGACAATAATCTCACGCGCGATGATTAATTCTCAATGTTCCCTCCCCCTCCTCCCATCCTCTCCTCTTTATCTCACCAGAAATTCTCAACAGAAATTCGTTGTAAAATTTTTGCAAAAGAATGGGCGGTGGCAGTTCATTTTATTTTTTTACACTTAATTCACGACTCTGTACAATTTTTATATAATACAACAGCACCACTGTGGATGAATTGAATTGAATTGAATTGAATTGTTTTTATCCGTTAACGGTTGAGGCATTTTGTTACATTTCTCATTTTACGATTTGCCGTTGTTGAATGAAGTTAGTGTTTTTCTTTTCTATTGTCGTTCACAGTTGTGAAATGATTTTTATTCAATATAGAATATAGAAATAAAATCATAAATGAACAAATAAACTGCGCAAAATTCAATCCGCAACGTTACACGAAATTTTCTTTTTCTCAATCGATGGTCCTGATGGATTTGCAATTGTTGTTGTCAAAGGTGAAAAAGGGTACAAAACAACTATCTCTCTTTTATCTTTATAGAAATGAAAAGCATATCCTAGTGAAATTTGTTTTCATATAAAAAAGCATGCTCAATCTATCAATCGATAAATCAAAGTGTATGTTTTCGATAAGCAGTTTATTCAAAAACTGTTTACAACATAATACTTTAACATGGCACTTTTCAGTGGGCTCAAATAATTCTTTACATTTCACTACTAAGAGTAAAATTGCATTTTTTCGTCCAATTATTATAATTATTAATATAAACATTAGCAACATTTAAATGTTGCCTATAACTTATTATTGCAAATAATTAAAAAAATATGCTCTCAGTGATTTACTGAAATAAAAAATATAGTTTATTAACTGAAAATTATTATTGTTCATTATTTTATTACTCAAAATTAAAAGCAACTAAAAGTGAACTTAAAATGTTAAATAAAATTGAACTTGATTATCAAATCATTAATACGATTCTTCTACTTTAAGTTGTTTTTGCATGTCATGCCATAAAATTAATAGAGTACAATTGGAAAACAAAATGCTATAAAATAAAAAATTAAATGATTCCAATCAAAAGATCAAATTTTTACAAAACCATGAATGGTAAAATGAAATCGAATACAGAAATTTAATAACCGAAAATGAAATGACCAATCAAAAAAAGATCTTCAGAAAGATCTAATTCGCTAAAACTGATTTCTAGCGCTCCATTATGCAAATAACGATCGCCATAACGGTGCTTTATCATCACTAGTGGGGCATTTGCTTGTTTGACTTACGTGGCAAGTGGTAGCGTTGTAAAATGTTCTCTGAATTTAATACGGCGTTAAATTGTGGCTATAGACCGTTTACAATTGCTGAACAGTAATTCGTTTTTGTAAGCATGTTTTAATTATCTTTGAAATTTTTGTATACCTGCTTTGTAAATGTTATTTTTTAATAAAAAAGCAGTTAATTATTATATTTAAAAATTCACTTTTCAATTTAGTTTAATTTCACTAAATGATGTAGTGAAAACAATTTTGATTTAATATCATTTTTGCAGATACAGAGAGAATGGAGCAAAGAAAAAATAAAAATGCAGTTAGCTCGGTACAAAAATTTATCCACAGCAGGAAGCAGATCAAAAGAGAACAAGAGGCATGTACAATATGTTGTGTGTACTGATTCTGTATGGCTGAGCTAGGGATGCTTCGAAACGGTGCTTCGAATTCCTAAGTTTGAGTTTTTAATATGTAAAATTTCAGACATTTCACAGCAAAATTGTATTTTCCGGTTTCATATAATGAGATTAGGTAAGACATAATGAGACTCTAAAGTAAAGAATTTGTATCTCACGCCAACTACTTTCAATTTTATGCATTATCTGTTTAGTATCCGTTATCGATAATTTTTAAAATCGGTATTATCAGTAATTTTTTAAAATCATTTAGAATTATTTAATGCTAATAAGTTGCATTCGGTAGATTAGCGGTTTAGAATTTTCATTGTTCCTAATTTCATGGCATTAGGGTACAGTAATTCACACAAAAATTGGTTTCTAGCGTTACATTATGCAAATAATGGTCGTTTGAATATTGCCTTATCATCAGTAACGTGGCATTTGTTTGCTTGACCTACGTAGCAATCGGTAGCATCGAGAAATGTTCTACGAGTTTATTTAAGGCGTTCATTAACTACGGAAGTCCATGTTCAGTTGTTGAAAGTATTCTATTTTTCTCGTTGTGTTACTGTTTTAAAAAACTCTCGATATAATCATTTTCTCAACGTTATTTTTAATTATTAATACTTATTTTATTTTCAAATTCATT